>CAUYQG010178882.1:0-67485 GCA_963574415.1 Tarsius wallacei | reverse complement strand
AAGAATAAGTAAAGAGTAAGAAATTATCCCAAAAAAGTACACAATAAAATTTTCAGCCGGGCTCGGTGGCTCAGCCTGTCATCCCAGCACTTTGGGAAGCCGAGGCGAGAGAATTGCCTGAGCCAGGGGGTTTGAGACCAGCCTGGGCAAGTTGGTGAGACCTCGTCTCTACAATAAATCAAAAAATTTGCCAGGCATAGTGGCACGCACCTGTAGTTCCAGCTACTTGGAAGGCTGAGGTGGCAGGATCACCTAAGCCCAGCAGGTTGAGGCTGTGGTGGCCATAAGTGTGCCTCTGCACTCCAGCCTGGGTGACAGAGTGACACTCAGACTCAAAAATAAATACATCTTTTAGGTGAAGTAATTGAATCTAGCCAATGGCAGTGTAAAGAAATGGGTTTCCTCACATGGTAATTATGAAGGAATCAGCCACTCCATTTTTGGACCAATTCATTTAGTGGCTCAACATTGACAGGACTGAGGTGTCTCCCATTTCTCCTTCCCTTTATAAGAGCCAGGCACAGTGTCTTACATCCGTAATCCCAGCACTTGGGAGGCTAAGGTGGGAGGATAGCTTGAGCCCAAGAGTTTGACACCATGTCTCTACAAAAAAATTTTAAAAATTAGCCAGGCGTGGTAGCACACAACTATAGTCCCAGCTACGCAGGAGGCTAAAGCAGGAGGACCACCTAAGCCCAGGAGGTTGAGGCTGCAGTGAGCTGTGGTTGTGCCACTGCACTCTAGCCTCAGTGACAGAGTGAGACTCTGACTCAAGGAAAAAAAAAGAAAAAGAAAAGCCCCCAGTAGGCTTCTATTTATATCTGATTGGCCAGAACTGTGTCACCTGGCCACTCCTAGTAGGCAGGGAGGAGGGAAATGGAATGTTTAACTTTTCCCACCTCGTAGTGGAAGTGGGCAAGGAAGGAGGGGTTGAAGGCGAGCCAGCCAGCCCAGCAGCTCAGCCATTGGGTCTCCAGCTCCCCTAGCCATCCCCTTTAGTTTGGTGGGACTTCGAGCCAAACCTGGGACCCTAGTGCCCTGGCTTCCCTGGATCATTGGGGTTCTGGGGATGTGGGCTCAGGAACACAGCCAGAACAGAGGCTGACCAGAGGTGGAGGCTGCCTTTCCTCCAGGCCAGGGCCTCACTGTGCTCACCTTGTGCCCCGTGCAGGCTCCGGGCTGGCCACCAATGTGTGCCGGAAGATCACGGGCCAGCTGACCAGTGCCATTGCCCAGCAGGAGGATGTGGCCGTGCAGCTGGAAGCCCTGGACATCCTCGCCGACATGCTGAGCAGGTGTGAGAGTCCACCTGGGCAATGGGGGGGACGGGTGAGAGGAGATGGGGGACCTCAAATCCACAGAGCTGGCGCCTCCTGCACACCAGGCCCCGAGCACAGGCTCCTGGATCATGCCGGCAGCCCTGTGAAGAAGTTGATTGTCACAGCTTGACAGGGCTTGAGAGGTGACGTGTCTGCCCAGGGTCACAGTATCCGTGAAACCTCCCATGACTTGAGCACCTACTCTGCAGCCGGAATGACGTGAGGGCTGGACTAGTGCTGGGAATTTGGAGTCGATCAGTCTTGGTTGCTCTTTGGGAGGCATTCACAGACACATAGAAACCAAGAATGTAGGAAGTACAAATCTGGATCAGAGCAGGGCTGATAAACGCTCAGAGGAGCTTCCCAACCCATCTGAGGATGACAACCCTTCCTAGAGAGGGTTCTGCAACAACTGAGCCTTTGAGTAGTGGCAGGACTTAGCCAGGTTTGGGCAGGCATGGGGGGAGGCTGGAAGGGAGACTGTCCCCAGCCCAGATAGCAGAGGCAGGGGAAGATGGGGGGTCCCAAGGCTGGTGCCAGGTGTGGGGTGGGCTGTAATGTGGAGAGATAAGTGTGGAGGGAGGAGGCTGGAGGGCTGACCAGGAGCCAGGGGGACAAGTATTTGTATGTTTTACAGTGACCTTTCTCTCTGCAGTGTGGAGAGGAGATGGGAGGGAACTGGTTAAGAGGCTTCTGCGGGCAGGTGAAATCAGGTTGATTGTCTTCAGGAGGTCGACTTCACAGGACTTGGAGTGGGCAAGAGAGGCAGAAACTGGAGCATGACCCCAGGGGCTGCCTTTAGTAACTGGGGGACAGACAGAGCCGCTGTGGTGGGTGCACTGCGGGAGCAGGAGCAGGTGTGTGGGGAGAAAGGTAGTGGGTTCGGTTTGGGGCACATGAATTTGAGGTACCCAGGAGGCACCCACATAAACCCCATGAGGGCAGGTCCTGGGACCGGAGTCAGTTTTGCTCACCCTAGCTTCTAGCACAGTCTCTGTCACATAATAGTGGAACAAATCAACAAACCCATGAAACCTAGGAGTGGTCTGGCTGGACATAGAGATATGGGTGGGTAAGATCATTGAGTTCATGTGGAGTGAGAAGAGGAAAGGTCTCAGGACATTTATGGGACACAAGCTGCACAGGCCTGGTTTGAAGGTGAGACTAGAAGCTGCTGCACAGGAAGGGGGCTGTGTTCTACCTGTGCAGAAGCCATGCTCGGTCATTGCCTCTTGTCTTGAGCCCAGAGCTCAGCTGTTCCAAAGGGCACTAAGGAGCCATAGAAGGAGTTAAGTAGAGGAGTGACCAGGTCAGAAGTAAATTTTAGACCATTCTGGCCTCAGCGGGGAAGATGGACTGGAGAGATGGTTTTGAGGCAAGCCCCAGACCCCAGGAAATGGAGCCAGCCCCATGCCATGCCCCATCTCCACTGGGCCTTCTCCCCAGGCTGGGAGCCTGAACACCTGGGTTTAAGTTCTGGCCTTGCATTTCTTGGTTGAGCGGCCTTGAGAAGTCCCTTCCTCCCTCTCTGCTGTTTCTTGTGTAACAAAAATAAATAATTTAAATAATTCCTCCTCACAGTTGCAAACCCTTCTGTTTGCCAGGGGCCACTGGATTGTTATAATTCTGGGGAGGAGACCAGGAGAAGATGGGGAGGGGGCAGGGCCTTGGCCCATTCTGCCTGCCAGGTGGGCTGGGCCTGATGCTCCCTCTGGGTCCCCCAGGCTGGGTGTCCCGCTGGGCGCCTTTCACGCCAGCCTCCTGCACTGTCTGCTGCCGCAGCTGAGCAGCCCACGCCTGGCCGTGCGCAAGCGGGCAGTCGTGGCGCTCGGCCACCTGGCGGCCGCCTGCAGCACAGACCTCTTCGTGGAACTCGCTGACCACCTGCTGGACCGGCTGCCTGGCCCGTGCACGCCCGCCAGCCCTGCTACCATCCGCACCCTGATCCAGTGTTTGGGCAGCATCGGCCGCCAGGCCGGCCACCGACTCGGTAAGGGGGTGTGGCCAGAGCAGGGCGGGGCCTAGGGGAGGGCCTACGGGCCTCTTTGGTAAGGGGGCAGGGCTGAAGCCCCAGGAACAGGAAAGGTGGGGCTGGGGGGCAGGGTTTGGAAGACTGAGCTTGGGTCCTGAGCACAATGTACTAACTCACCTGATCCCTCTCAGGGAAAGAGCTTGGATCAATCACATCTGAGACCTGGACCCTCTAGGTTAATTGTAACTTTTTTTTTTTGAGTTTAAGTCCCACTCTGTCGCCCAGGCTGGAGTGCAGTGGCATGCTCACAGCCACCCCAGTGTTCACCTGCTGGGCTCAGGCGATCCTTCCATCTCAGCCTTCCAAGTAGCAAGAACTACAGGCGTGCGCTACCACGCCTGGCTAATTTTTGATTTATTGTAGAGATGAGGTCTCACCAAGTTGCCCAGGCTGTGTTTGAACCCATGGGCTCATGCAGTCCTCTCACCTCAACCTCCCAAAGTGCTGGGATTACAGGCTTGAACCACCGTGCCTATAATTATAATTTTAATTATAGGTTAATTGTAATTATAATCATGTCACCAAACTTAAATGTTTTAGCCTCCTACTTTGACAAATATACCTACTTTGATATAGGCTAGGTTTGGATTTTTTTTTGGAGAATAATACACATACAATAAACCACACTATTTAAAGTGTACAATTCTGCCAGGCATAGTGGCTCACACCTATAATCCTAGCACTTTGAGAGACTGAGGCAGAAGGATCGCTTGAAGCCAGGAGGTAGAGGCTGCAGTGAGGTATGATCGTGCCACTGCACTCCAGCCTGGGTGACAGAGCAAGACCCTGTCTCTAAAATAAAGTGTACGGTTCAGTGTGTTTTGACCTTTGCATCCACCCGTGAAGCTACTACCACCACAATCAAGATACAGAGCATTTCCCTTACCCCCAAAGGTTTCCTTGTGCCCCTTTGCAGGCCATCCCTCCTTCTGCCTCATCCCAATGCTTTCTGTCACTACAGATTAGCTGTTTAGAAATGGAAGGCAGGGGCTGGCTCATGCCTGTAATCCCAGCACTTTGGGAGGCCAAGATGGGAGGATTGCTTGAGCTCTGGAGTTCAAGGCTACAGTGAGCTAGGCTTGCACCACTGCACTCCAGCAGGGGTGACAAAGCAAGACCCTGTCTCTAAAAGTAATTACTTAAAATAAATAAACACAGGAAGGGACGGCTGCATTTGGGTTTGAATGTATCCTCAGACCCTTGGAGTTCTGGGCTCAAGCAGGGTAGTGGGTAGAGTTGGCCCATGGTCTGCCCCTCCACACCTCTGGCTCTCTCCCTGCAAGAGGCTTTGCAGGCATACATGGGGACACCCCAGCCAGCATGTCTACACCCTGTCCCATCCCTCCCATACAGCGGCCGGCCCTTGTCCGCCTATGGGAGCATGGCCCTGGGAAAGGGACCCGCAAAGGCTCAGACAAGGGCTCGGGGTTAGCTGGGCAGGAAATTCTGAGGTCCCAAGTACTCAGCCAGGGTTGAATCCAGGAGGGGGTGTTGGATCTCTAGGCCAGTTTGTCCCTTGTTGGCCTGTGCAGCAAGGTGAGACTGGAGAAGGGCAAGGGTGTGATCCTGTAAATCCTGGAGGCCAGGCAGGGACCCTTCTTGCCTGGCCTATTAGGGCAGTACCTGCCTCTCCCTTTTCCCATCCAAGCACTCATAGCCTAGTACGTACAGGAATTAAGGCAAGGTTTAATACCAGATGCTACTTATTGAGTGCCTGCTCTTTGCCAGGACCCTAGGGTAAACTGTTTAACTCCGTTACTTTATTAAGCTTTACAAAATCTCTGCCCAGGAGGTATTGTTATCCTTACCGTGAAGATTAGTAGACTGAGGGTGGAGAAGCGGTATGACCTGCCCAAGGTCCCATAGCAATTAGGACAGAGTCAGGGCTAGAACTCACAAAGCCTCTGAGTTGAATTTGCAAGCGGTCAGGGCTGCAGGCTGAGTACCCTGGAGTTCTGGCCTGGCTTTAGTGACCCACCTGGCCCTACAGGAGCCCACCTGGACCGCCTAGTTCCCCTGGTGGAGGATTTCTGCAACCTGGATGATGATGAGCTCCGGGAGTCCTGCCTCCAGGCCTTTGAGGCCTTCTTGAGGAAGTAGGTACAGTAGGGGTGCCTGGGATTTCCCTGGGAAGTTGTTGGGATTGCTGTCCTCAAAGCTATAAAGTCTCAGGACTCACCCTTGGGCCCCACGCCCCCATCCTGCCTGGATCCAGCAGAGTCTTCCCCATCATGCCCCACAGGTGCCCCAAGGAGATGGGCCCTCACGTGCCCAATGTGACCAGCCTCTGTCTCCAGTACATGAAGCATGACCCCAACTATAACTATAACAGTGACAAGGACGAGGAGCAGATGGAGACAGAGGACAGCGAGTTCAGTGAGCAAGGTGGGTAGACAACCTGTCATTGGGGCTGGAGGGTGGCAGTGGGGTATATTTGGTGCCCCGATCCTGATGCCAAGTCTTCCTCAGGGTCCCCCCCAGACTCCACAGGTGGCCGTAATGATTGTAGTCATCACTGGCATTTATTGAGCGTCTTCTGGCATTCATGTTCCTCACAGTAAATCTAAAAAACTGTATTATTACCCCCATATTTCAGACAAGGAAAAGAGAGGTACCTGAGATGATACAACTAGGAAGTGGCCTAGTTGGGGCTTGGAACCCCGTCTGTCAGGCTCTCTCTGCTGCCATCTCTATGCCCTTTTATTAGTGACTTTCGAAAGATAATGTTTTCATCCTAGCAGAAGGAATCTCTAATGGTGGAATGATAGGCACTGACAGAGAGAAAGATACCTGGATGGGAAGATGAACTCAGTGGTTTCCTTCCTCCTTTGCCTGTGGTCCTCTCTTACTTGGACAGATTCCCAGGGCAGAAATGTTCCTAAGCCTGAAGGCAGGGTGTAGACGAAGACCACAAACTTAAGGCCTGATGGGGTACTCAGAACAAGATGGGATGGTAGGAGATGAGATTGAACAGGCATGTTGGGGCCTTGAATGCCAAGCCAGGGAGTTTGGACATTTTCTTGTCAGTTATAGGAAGCTAATGATGTTCTTTCATGACTGGCATAGTGTGGAAGTAACAAAAAAAGAGTCCATCAGAGGGGACATCTGCTGAGCTGACCAATGGATGTGCCCACAGTGACTTGTCCAGACACAAGTGCTCTGGGGGTCTGACTTGTCAACAGAGCAGCACGGACAGGAACATGCTGGCCTTCCAAGGAAGCCTGTGTTTCAGGGTGCCCCTCATTAGGACTGTCCCCTCTGAGCCTCATGTGTGCCTCCCCAGGCGATGGCAGTAGGCTTTGTGGGCCTGAATCTCAGTTCTGCTTCTTCTCGCTATGTGCCTTAGGAGGGCCTTGCCCTCATTGAGCCTTAACCTTGTCATCTGTAAAATGGGGCCTAGCATCAACTTCATTTCTGAGGTGCTGGTAGAGACATAAGCTCTTGCCTCTTGGGGGAGCTTGTGGAGTAGAAAGCCACACAATCCAGCATTTCTTCAGTGCCATCCTAGTCCTGCTCGGAAGCCTGCAGAATCAGGACCCCTGAGAGGTTGGGGCTGAGAGGAAGGAAGAGGCCAAAGGGAGGCCCTATCACTTCTCCCTCCTGGAATCCCAGTAAATGAAACACCACACAGCCAGTCCTGAAGCCAAAGGATGGGTTTTGTGCCCAAAGTGGGTGCTCTGAGTCTCCACCAAAGACTGGAAGTCAGTTTCTTCTCTGGTGGTGTTAAAACAATTGAGGGTTCGGAGGCAGATGGAGAGCCCTGCTTTAACTCCAAATATTCTACCTTGGGGCAAGCCACTTCCTCTCTGTAAGCTCCAGTTTCCTCATCCCTGTAATGGAGAAATAGGCCCTATCTCTCAAGGTCATCATGAGGCTAAAATGAGATTATGGCTTTGACGTGCTTAGTGCCATCCCTGTCACAAGGTAGGTGCTCCTGAAAAGGCAGGAAACGCTCCTCAATAAGGTATAAATACTGATTATTGAAAGGGAAACACAGCGCCGGGCTCCCTCTCCCTCGCCTCCTTCCCGGAGCCATGGGCCCACCCTGGCAGACCATGCATGTCTTGTCCCTGCCCCAGAGAGTGAGGATGACTACAGCGACGACGATGACATGAGCTGGAAAGTGCGCCGGGCAGCGGCCAAGTGTATAGCGGCCCTGATCGGCTCGCGGCCTGACCTGTTGCCCGATTTCCACTGCACCTTGGCGCCCATGCTCATCCACCGCTTCAAAGAACGGGAGGAGAATGTCAAGGCTGACGTCTTCTTGGCTTACATCGTGCTGCTGCGGCAGACGCGGCCCCTGAAGGGATGGCTGGAGGCCATGGAGGATCCCACGCAGACTGGCAGCAACCTCCACATGCTGCGGGGACAGGTGGGAATGCCTCAGCCCTACTCCCTCTCATGGATGTGCCCCCCGCCTGCTCATCATTAGTGTCGCTGGACTCAGAAGCTCATCCAAGGAAAGGATCTAGTAAAGGAAGGGAGGGGCCCGGAGGGTGGGACCAGTCAGGCTTCTGCTTCCCCTTCACGGTGTGTGGTAGTGACAACCGGCCTACTGGTGACCTACTCTCTCTCTACCTGTGAGAAGGACCCAGGAGTGCCTGCCCCCAAGGGTTGGTGTGCAGCCTCTGACACCTGGCACAGAGCAAGGGATATGTACTTGGGAGACTTCCTCTCCACACTGGTATTCTCCCTGGGGATGCACCTGGCAGAGTCCCCTGGTGGCGGACAGGGGGAGAGGTTTCCTGGATGTCCCTGACTGCCCTCACCTGCCCACAGGTGACCCTCGTGATCAAGGCCCTGCAGCGGCAGCTTAAAGATCGGAGTGTCAGGGCCCGCCAGGGTTGCTTCAGTCTTCTCAGCGAGCTGGCGGGCGTCCTCCCTGGCAGCCTGGCTGAGCACATGCCTGTGCTGGTATCAGGTAGGCTGGACCCCAACCCGGTGTCTGCTGTTCTGTGCCTCTTCCAGAACCCAGACCCCAGCCCTGAGTTGAGGCCCTGTCCCAGGCTGAGCCTGTGGTTGGTAGCCTACAGCGGCTCCCCACTCCCAGCAGGGAGAACAAGGCTGGGTACCAGGTCCTACTTCCTGGTTTCAGGTGAGTCCCCTGCCTCGTTTCCCTCAACCCTGGCACTAGTCAAGGCCTGACTTCTTGGAAACTTCTGCATAAGAGTGTAGGTGCTTCAGTCCAGCTCAGGCACCTGTGGGTGCTCCATCTTTGCTTCCAGCGGGTGCTGTGTTGGGTCTGAGTTCGTGGCCCATAATCTTGCACCTACTCTGCAGGCATCGTCTTCTCGCTGGCTGACCACTCCAGCTCCTCCACCATCCGGATGGATGCCCTGGCCTTTCTGCAAGGACTGCTGGGCACGGAACCAGCTGAGGCCTTCCACCCTCACCTGCCCACCCTCCTGCCACCTGTGATAGCCTGCGTGGCCGACCCTTTCTACAAGATTGCGGCTGAGGCCCTACTGGTGCTGCAGGAGCTGGTACGGGCCCTGTGGCCACTGGACAGGCCTCGGACACTTGACCCTGAACCGTACATTGGAGAGATGTCCACGGCTACCCTGGCACGTCTCCGCACCACTGACCTGGACCAGGAAGTGAAAGAGCGGGCCATCTCTTGCATGGGTCACCTCGTGGGCCACCTGGGGGACAAGCTGGGGCATGAACTGGAGCCCACCTTACTGCTCCTCCTGGACCGCCTGCGGAATGAGATCACTCGACTGCCTGCCGTGAAGGCATTGACACTGGTGGCTGTGTCCCCACTGCAGCTTGACCTGCAGCCTGTCCTGGCCGAGGCACTGCCCATTCTGGCCTCATTCCTGCGTAAGAACCAGCGGGCGTTGCGGCTGGCCACGCTGGCTGCCCTGGATGCCCTGGCCCAGAGCCAGGGACTTAGCCTCCCACCATCTGCCCTGCAGGCTGTGCTAGCTGAGCTGCCCGCCCTGGTCAACGAGAGTGACATGCATGTGGCCCAGCTGGCTGTGGACTTCCTTGCCACAGTGACCCAGGCACAGCCAGCCTCTTTGGCACAGGTCAGTGGCCCTGTGCTCTCAGAGCTGCTGCGGCTGCTGCGTTCACCCCTGCTGCCAGCTGGAGTGCTGGCAGCCGCCGAAGGCTTCCTACAAGCTCTGGTGGGGACCCGCCCCCCATGCATGGACTACGCAGAACTCATCCGCCTGCTCACTGCACCCATTTATAACCAGGATGTGGATGGTGGGCTGGACCTGCACAAGCAGGTGTTCCACTCGCTGGCCCGGTGTGTGGCAGCCCTCTCAGCTGCCTGTCCCCAGGAGGCAGCAGGCACAGCCAGCCGCCTGGTCTCTGACGCCAGGTCACCTCACTCCAGTACAGGGGTCAAGGTCCTGGCGTTCCTGTCACTGGCTGAGGTGGGTCAGGTGGCCGGGCCAGGCCCTCAGCGGGAGCTGAAGACAGTGCTTTTGGAAGCCTTGGGGTCACCCAGTGAGGACGTGAGGGCTGCAGCCTCTTACGCACTGGGCCGTGTAGGCGCCGGCAATCTGCCCGACTTCCTGCCCTTTTTGCTGAGGCAGATTGAGTCCGAGCCCCGGCGACAATACCTGCTGCTGCACTCACTCAGGGAGGCCCTGGGAGCTGCCCAGCCCGACAGCCTGAAGCCCTACATCGAGGACATCTGGGCCCTGCTCTTCCAGCACTGCGAGGGCACTGAAGAGGGCACCCGGGGGGTGGTGGCCGAGTGCATCGGGACGCTGGTCCGTGTGAACCCTCCATTCCTTTTGCCCCGCTTCCGGAAGCAGCTTGCTGCAGGTAGGAACACAGGCATGGGCAGAGGCAGCCCAACTCAAAGGTGGGCAGTTTGCTCCTCAGCATCCAAGCAGTTCAGGCAGAAGGAGATATTTCAAGTTGCTGGGTACAGGAGTCGCAGTGTCTAAGAGACAGAGGCAGAGGAGCCACAGAGGAACACACAGTGTCTCCTGAAACTTAAAAAATTCCTCCTGTGGGACTCTCCGGAATAGAAGGGACAGCAGATACACTAAAAATTTCATGATGCCATTTTCATAATCCTTGGTGCGGGCGGTAGCCTAATGCTCCAGGCCAAGGTTAATAAAAGCAGTTCTCTGAGGGACCGGAGACTGCAGCCTGCCAAGGGTCAACTTTCTTGGGCTGGCCTGAGGCCAGGGCAAAAGTCAGTGTGGACTGGGGTTGGATACCATGCCATGCTCTTGGGGTTCGAGAGAGCTGGCCAAGAACCAGGAGGGCAGGTGTTTTGGGTTGTTGTGTAAGGGTACATCAGAGTGTTTCACAGATCCAGAAGGTAGGAAGATGGGTGGGGTCCTGGAGCCCTTGGGCAAGTGAAGGCCCCAGAACAGAAGGCCTCTGGATGTATTTGTTGCCAGAATGCAGGTAAAGTGCTTAGTATGCTGTATGGTCCCTTCAGTAATTAATACTGAGTAAACCAAAAACTGCTGTTGTTGCTAGGTATGTTCGTGAAGGCCTTCTTGGGTTGCTGGGTTGACGAGAAGCTATTGTTTAGCCCTATCCCTGTGTGGACAGGAAGAGTGTTGTTGCAGACATTGTTTACTACGTTACATGAGGGACCTTGAGAGACAAGTCTCATGACAAGGACGAGCCCTGCTTTGTCTAAGCACCAGTTGTTTCCGTCCCATGCACAGAACCAGCTACTTGGTCACATTTCCTTAGAGTCAAACTAGTGGCCTGCTTCTAGCAAGTTCTTGGGTCGTTGGTGCTCTCTCTATGCCTCTCATCCTAGTCTTTATCTCACCTCCCTGCCCCTCGTTGTCCTGATTCGTGTTTTCCTTATTTTCAGTTCATTTAATCCTATTCTACTTGCCTGTCGTCATCAGCCACCCTAAATCTTCCTGGGAACCAGTCAGGCTGGAAAGAGGAGAAAGAACTAAAAGTCTGGATTCAGTAACTTCTACTCATACCTTAGCACCAAATGAATGAACTTTTTCCCTGAAGCTTGAGTTTAAAGTCTGTGTGATGGAAACACCTTAGCTCACTCACTGTAGTTTGTTGGGGTGGGCGGCCTGTGGAAAAGAGCGAGCAGCTTAGGGGAGATGCAGAGGCATGTGAGGTGTCTTCTGAGTGACTTCCTTCACCATTAAGGGAAATGTATTTCCCATTTTCCTCAGCTTCTCTACTCAGAAAGCAAGAAGCAAAGCAAAATTGAGTGAATTCTCCGTTACCAAGCTTGGAGCTGTTCTGAGTCCTGTTAGAACCCTTTGGCCTGCATCCCGCTTGAAGCTGGAGATGCAGGCCCAGGAGGAGGGACCCAGCCAGGAATTCTTAATCTGCTGTGTGGCCTTCCATATAAACTTAACCTCTCTGAGTCTCTCTTTCCTCATGCACAAAATAGACATTGATAATCATTTTTATTATTTAAATCAATACTTTATCATTCTTTATTATTATTTTTAGAGGTGGGGTCTCACTCTGTCTCTCAGGCTGGAGTGTTGTGGTGCAATCAGCTCACAGCAGCATCAAACTCCTGGGCTCAAGTGATCCTCCCATCTCAGTCTCCTGAGTAGCTGGGACTACAGGCATGCACCACCATGCATGGCTATTTTTATTTTATTTTTATAGAGACTGACTCTCCCTGTGTTAACTAGGCTGGTCTCAAACTCCTGGGCTCAAGCAATCCTCCCGCCTCAGCCTCCTGAAACACTGGGATTACAGGCATGAGCCACTGTACTCAGCCTGTGATTAATTAATCAATAGTATCATCCCGAGGATTAATCAAAATAACATGTCTAAAAAACCTGATGCGTCTCAAGGCCTGAGGGGGAGGTCTTTCTTTGAGTGGCCGTGTCTTCGGTTAATGGTTCTCTCTTTGCATCATACAGCGTGGTTACCTGAAACTGCAGTCTTACTCTCTCAGCTGCAGCAGGAGAAATTTAGGGGAGATTCAAGGCTGCTGAGGGAAATGGTAGCATCAACTTCCCAGAGATGGAGAGAGGGGTGTCTCGCATGGGGAGCAGGTGCAGTTCTGTCTTCCATAGAGTCAGGGAGAGCCTCAGCGCCTTCCAACTTGTGAGTGTCCAAGATTGGCCCCTGTCCCTCATTAAGTCACATCTTATCCTCCAGGTCAGCCACACACCCGGAGCACTGTCATCACAGCAGTCAAGTTCCTCATCTCGGATCAGCCCCATCCCATCGACCCCCTCCTGAAGAGCTTAATCGGTAAGCACCTCCCTCCCACCCCCAACCCTGTTCAAACCCCGCCCCCAGCCCTTGAGCTTGAACCCATGTTTTTCACACAGTAGCCAAAGGGAGTGGGAGGCCACCTCCCTCCCACGATGGACAGTTAAGTAAGGAGGCCTGGGTCTGAATCCCTGCTGCCACTGAATCACTAGGTGAGCCCAGCATGCCCCTTATCACCTCTGAGCTTCACTTTCCTCATTCGTCAGATGGGCATGAGAAACCCTTATCTGCATCTTTCAGGGTTTTGAGACCCACGGGCTACTGAGGTAGAAAGACACACAGACTCTGGAAAGTGGAAAACCATCCACCACTCACACGGCTTCACTTTTGCAGACACATGCCCGAATCGGTGATTACTTTGATAATCGTCAAATAGTGACATTCTAGTTCTATCATCTCTTCCCTATTATAAGTTTGCATTCTACTCTCAGGAAGTACTTCTCCTTCTCCCCCATTTATTTATTCATCAGTTTATTATTATTATTTATTTTTTTGAGTTGCACTCTCTGTCACCTAGGCTGGTGTGCAGTGGCATGCTCATGGCCACCACAACCTCAACCTGCTGGGCTCAGGGAATCCTTCTGGCTCAGCCTTCCCAGGCTGGTCTCAAACCCCTGGGCTCAGGCAATCCTCTCACCTTGGCCTCCCAAAGTGCTAGGATTATAGCACTATTCATCAGTTTATTAATATCATTATAGGCTTATGGATTCCTATTCATTCCATGGGTTATAATCTATTACTGTTTTTATTTAATCTTGATGCTCAAGATTGTCTCTGACTTAGCCACTGGGAACCCTTTAAGCTGGTTCCTGTGTTCTCTTGCCATGTTTCCATCATTCTTTGAGTGTATCCTTGCTTCGGGATACAACAAGATGCTCCAGATTTATCTTGAACCTTTCCTGACCTGATCCTGGAATCAGCCATTTCTCCAAAGCACCCTGATTCCTTTTAGTGGAGAATACTATTTGGAATCCAAGATCTGGACTCTAGGAGTGTTCATTGCTGCTGGAGTGCCATTGCTTCTAGAGCCTCTCAGTTGACAGTATGTACACAGACAAACATGCACATGCATACATGTGTTTATACACACACACTTATATACTGTCTTCTCCTGCCCCCTTCTTCTTGTACGTACCCATCTACCTATCTTGAAAACCTTGGGTTCAAGGCCAGGCGCAGGCTCATGCCTATAATCCCAGCACTTTGGGAGGCCCAGGTGAGAGGATTGCCTGAGTTCACAGGTTCGAGATCAGCCTAGGCAACTTGGAGAGACCTCATTTCCACAATAAATAAAAAAATTAGCAGGGCATGGTGACGCATGCCTGTAGTTCCAGCTACTTGGAAGGCTGAGGCAGAAGGATCACCTGAGCCCAGGAGGTTGAGGCTGTGGTGGCCATGAGCATGCCAATGCACTCTAGCCTGGGCAACAGAGTGAGACTCCAACTAAAAAAAAAAGAAAACCTTGAGTTCATAAC
The DNA here is from genome assembly GCA_963574415.1 of Tarsius wallacei. NCBI lineage: Eukaryota > Metazoa > Chordata > Mammalia > Primates > Tarsiidae > Tarsius > Tarsius wallacei. Next base: position 53,458 of record CAUYQG010178882.1, on the reverse strand, counting down.
TGCCTCCTCTTCCAGTTCAACAGCAAAGAGTCCATCTAGCCTTCTCCCTTTCCAGATCTGTAATTCTTTTCTCTTACAGTAAGACACTTGGGGCCGGGCTCAGTGGCTCGGCCTGTAATCCCAGCACTTTGGGAGCCTGAGGTGAGTGGATTGCTTGAGCCCACGGGTTCAAGACCAGCCTGAGCAAACTGGTGAGACCTCATCTCTACAATTAAAAAAAAAAAAATTAGCCGGGCATGGTAAGTGTGCGCCTGTAGTTCCAGCTACTTGGAAGGCTGAGGCGGAAGGATCGCGGGAGCCCAGCGGATCAACGCTGGGGTGGCTGTGAATGTGCCACTGCACTCCAGCCTGGGTGACTGAGTGAGACTCCAACTCAAAAAAAAAAAAAAAGAAAAAAAAAAGAAAGTTGGCTCCCGTTACCTGCAAGATATTTATTTTCTTAATCCTGAAATACACAGAAAATAGTCTGTGAATTGCTGATCCTTATCTCTGTGAAAATTACTATTTGTGTAGAGTTGTTTTGTCTTTTTTTTTTTTTTGAATCGGAGTCTCACTCCATCGCCCAGGCTGGAGTGCAGTGGCAGACTCATGGTCACTGCAGTCTCGACCTGCTGGGCTCAGGCAATCCTTACACTTCAGTCTTCCAAGTAGCTGGAACTACAGGTGTGCTTCACCATGTCTGGCTAATTTTGTGATTTATTGTGGAGATGGGGTTTTACCAAGTTGCCCAGGTTGGTCTCGAACCTGTGGGCTCAGGCAATCCTCTCGCCTCTACCTTTCTCTGTGCTTTTAGTGCATTACCACATTTTAATCCTAAAAACAGTCCTACAGTGTAGGTACTTATGCCTCCTATTTTACAGATGAGGACATTGAGGCTCTGCTCTCCAAGGTCCCACGATTAAGAGCCTGGATTGGAAGTCAGGCCAGCCTCGAGCTCACATTCTGTCTGCACTTTGAAGGGTCTTTGTGCCTGGCTTCAAGTAGATGCTCAAAGCATGTTTGCCCCCATTCAGCCAGGTCTGCACAGCTCACAGCAGCCAGATAACCCAGGGCAGGGCAGAGGTGGTTTTGTGTTTTGCCATGTGACCCTCACACTCCCCTCGTCCTGCTAGGAGAATTCATGGAGAGCCTGCAGGACCCAGACCTGAACGTGCGCCGTGCCACTCTGGCCTTCTTCAACTCAGCTGTGCACAACAAACCTTCGCTGGTCTGGGACCTGCTGGATGACATCCTTCCCCTCCTCTACCAGGAGACAAAAATCCGCCGGGACCTCATCCGAGAGGTGAGGAGCAGTGCCTGAAGCCTGGGGAATAGTCCCGCTCCTTGTGAGTTGCCTGCTCAGGAACCGGTATGATGCCACCTCTTGTGCTTCGCTCATAGGGCTGTGGTGAGGACCAGGGTAAGGTTCATCAGAGCAGGTGCTGGGGCCACATGGCCTGGGTCAAGTCCTACCCTCCACTTCCCAGCTGCATGGCCCCAGCCAGGGTACCCGAATCCTCTCGGAACCTCCTTTTCTCCTCAAGAGTAAAATGAAGACAGCCATCAGGTCTGCAAAGATGCAGCGAGTTACATCCTGTACGTGCTCAGGACCGCTCCAGGCACAGAGCTGGCACTCAGTGAATGCTGACATTCAGCAGGTGTTCACTGAGCCAGGACACGGTGTTGGACCTGACATGGTATCTGCCACCAAGGAGCTCATTGTAGCCTCCTAAAGGAAAGAGTGATGCCCCTTGCAGACTGTAGACAGCTCCGATTAATAATGGTTCAACTTAACGACTTTTCAGCTTTACTATGGTGTGAAAGCGATAGGCATTCAGTACACTCCTCAGCTTGTGATGGGGTTACATCTGGATAAACCCATCATAAGGTGAAAATATAAGTCAAAAATGCATAGCCCCATGGTAAGTCAAGGAACATCTATATTTAATTTATTTAGAGGTGAAGTAAGGCTTTAAGGGGCAGAGATTAAAGATAATTTAACAGCTGAGTCATCACACACTGTAATTAAAAAGTTTGAGCCACCTGGCAACACCGAGGAGTAAGCAACTCTGTTTAAAGAGGTTAGAAAAACTTCCAGAAAGAGTAAGCATTTGAGCTAGGCTTTGAAAGGTGAGAAGGAGTTTACCATTAAGAACAGAGTCTCATGGTTAAAAGCTTCAGAAATATCTGGGTTTTAAATTCTGATTTAAATCTGGCTTGTAATTCTGACTAGCAGTGTGTCCTTGGGCAAGTTGATTAACCTTAGCCTTAGTTTCCTCATATGCTAAATAGGTGCACTGGTAACATCTCTTTCTGAAGGCAGTTATGATGTTTCAGTAAGATGTCATTTGTCACCTGTTTAGCACAGCGCCTGGCACTCAGTGCCTGCTCAATAGAGTATGACAATTAATTACTGTTTTTACCATTTTTATCACCTGGGGAAGGGGCATTGCAGGCTAAACACAGGCATGGAGACGTGAGAGTGTAAGGTTGGAATGCTGTGTTGAACAGATGTGTGGGTTTCTAATAGGAACTAGGAGAGATGTTCTTCCACCCCGGGGCCATCCGCCCAGCCTCTAGTCATCCTTCCCTCTCAGGTGGAGATGGGCCCCTTCAAGCACACAGTGGACGACGGGTTGGATGTGCGGAAGGCGGCCTTCGAGTGTATGTACTCGCTGCTTGAGAGCTGCCTGGGCCGGCTGGACATCTGTGAGTTCCTGAACCACGTAGAGGATGGGCTGAAGGACCACTATGACATTCGGGTAGGACTGAGTCCCGTGCCAGACCAAGGGACAGCCAGGTGCTACTGGGCCCATGCTTGTTTGTTCCTGCTCCCTATGCTCAGTACCCCTGTGAGAATGGCTACATTGTTGTTTCCTGACCAGAAAAGGAGCCCATGTCTCAAATACCTCTGGTGAGAGTGTACCCTGGACAAGCTCTTTGAAGCATGGTTTGGTGGTAACTAGAATATTCCCTGACACTCTCTTTGACACACACACAAAGTGTCTGGGCTGACTCCTACACGTGTTCCAAATTTTGTGTACAAGATTGTGCTTCAGAGCTTTCTGTAAGTTAGAAAAAGCTGGCAGCTACCCAGCTGTCCATCCACAGAAAACTGACTGAATCAATTGGGTACCTCCAGGCGTGGAATCTTAGCACCATTAAAGAGTGAGGCCTGGTTCGGTGGCTCAGCCCGTAATCCCAGCAATTTGGGAGGCCAAGGCGAGTGGATTGTCTGAGCCCACGGGTTCAAGACCAGCCTGGGCAACTTGGCGAGACCTCGTCTCTACAACAAATAAAAAAAATTAGCTGGGCATGGGAGCGCGCGCCTGTAGTTCCAGCTACTTTGAAGGCTGAGGCAGAAGGATTGCCAGAGCCCAGCAGGTCAACACTGGAGTGGTGGTGAGTGGGCAACAGACGGAGTGAGGCTCCAACTCAAAAAAAAAAAAAAGAGCAAGCTGATCTCATCATATGCTGGGGTGAGAGAGTGCTAAGACCCACTATTGAATGACAAGAGTTAGTTCCAGAAGTTTGGGCCATTTTATTATCTGAGGGAGTGAGGCTGGGACTGGTGGGACAGTGGGGAGACTTTGTCACCTGTTTAGCACAGTGCCTGGCACTCAGTGCCTGCTCAATACAGTATAACACTTTATATCTTCAGTATATATCTTTCTGTATCATTTTTTAAAATTTTGAAGTTTATTCACATACATAATAGAGGAATTATTACTTTTTATTGTGGTAAATATATATAACATAAAATTTACCATCTTAACCATTTTTTAAACTAAAAAAAATGTTTTGAGACAAGGTCTTGCTATGTCTCCCAGATTAGAGTGCAGTGGCATCATCACAACTCACTGCAGCCTTTGACCTGCTAAGTTCAACCCATCCTTGTGCCTTGGCCTCCCAGTAGCTGGGATTATAGGCATGTGCCACCATACCTGGCTAATTTTTTATTTTTATTTTTGTAGAGACACGGTCTCGCTATGTTGCCCAGGCTGGTCTTGAACTCCTGGGCTCAAGCAGTCCTCCCACCTCGGCATCCCAAAGTGCTGGAATTACAGGTGTGAGCCACCATGCCTGGCCCATCTTAACCATTTTTAAGTGTACAGTTCAGTGGCGCTGAGTACATACCTATGTTGTATAACTATCACCACCACCAATCCCCAGAACTCTTTTCGTCTTTTCCAAATGAAACTCTGCATCCATTAAATACTAACTGTTCTCTATGAATTTGACTACTCTAGGATTCTCCTCTTGTAAGTGGGATCATATAGTATTTGTCTTTTCAGGAATGAGTTATTTCACCTGATGAAATATTCTCAAGATTCATCCATGTTGCAGCATGTGTCAGAACTTCCTTTCTTTTTAAATTTTTATTTATTAACTTTTTCTTGAGTAGGAGTCTCATTCCGTTGCCCAGGCTGCAGTGCAGTAGCACACTCATGGCCACCCCAGCGTGGACCTGCAGGGCTCCAGGGATCCTTCTACCTCAGCCTTCCAAGTAGCCGAAACTACAGGTGCACGTTACCATGCCCAGCTAATTTTTTTTTTTTTTTTTTTTTTTGTGTTTGAGTCTCAGTCGCCCAGACTGAAGTGCAGTGGCCGCTCCCGGCCACAGCAGCCTCGACCTGCCGGGCTCCGGCGATCCTTTCCCCTCAGCCTTCCAAGTAGCTGGAACTACAGGCGCACGCTACCGCGCCCGGCTAATTTTTTGGTTTATTGTAGAGATGAGGTCTCACCAAGTTGCCCAGGTGGGTCTTGAACCCGCAGGTTCAGGCAATCCACTCACCTCAGCCTCCCAAAGCGCGGGCTTACAGACTGAGCCACCAAGCCCAGCTTAATTTTTTTTTTTAATTTATTATAGAGACAAGGCCTCACCATGTTGCCCAGATTGGTCTCGAACCCATGGGCTCAGGCAGTCCTCTCACCTCAGCCTCCCAAAGTGCTGGGATTACAGGCTTGAGCCACTGCGCCCAGCTGGCATCTTTTCTTTTTAAGAAACAGGGTCTTGCTCTGTCGCATAGGCTGGAGTGCAGTGGCATGCTGCTCACGGCCACCGCATCCTCAACTTGCTGGGCTCAGGTGATCCTTCCACCTCAGCCTTCCAAGTAGCTGGAACTATAAGCATGCATATCACAATGCCCAGCTATTTTTTTTTATTTTATTGTAGAGGCAAGGTCTCACAGTGTTGCTCAGGCTGGTCTCAAACCCCTGGACTCAGGAAATCCTCTCGCCTCCACCTCCCAAAGTGCTGTGATTACAGGCATGAGTTACCATGCCCAGCCCACTTCCTTCCTTTTTAAGGCTGAATAATATTCCATTGTATGGATTGACCACACCTTGTTTCATCCGCTGCTGGAATTTGGGAGTTCTCACCTCTGGCTATTGTGAGTTATGCTGCTGTGACCATAGGTGTACAAATATCCTTTTGAGTTCCTAGTTTCCATTATTTTGGGTGTAACCCAGAAGCACAGTTGCTGGATCATATGGTATCCTGTGTTTAATTTTTTGAGGAACCATCATACTGCATCTTTTTAAAATATATGCTATAAGCATGAATCACTTTTATAATGAAAAACGGATACAAAATGATCAGAAGTAATACATGCTTGTTTTAAAAGGTTCACCCAAGATGAAAGCAAATAAAGAAGCAAGTAATAATCACTCAGAAACTTCCCTCCACCTGCAGAGACCTGCTGTACATCTCAGGATGTTTCCTGGAATAATGCATATAAATGCTCATTAATTCGTCAACCAAGGCTGAGTGTGATGACTTGCGACTGTAATCCCAGCACTTTGGGAGGCTGAGTTAGGAGAATTCATTGCTTGAGCCCAGGGGTTTGAGACCAGCTTGGGCAACATAGTAAGACCCTGTCTCTATAAAAAAGAAAAAAAAAATTAGTCTATTGATATTTAGAGAGTACCAATGTGGCAGGCAGAGTCCCTGCTCTCAGAGCCATGAAGAGGAGATAGAGTTTATAGGAAGGAGGTCACACGACATAGCTGTTTTGTCCCCTGATCTTTTTTAGACTTCTGTGTACTGTCTGTTGTTTTTTTTTTCTTGTCAATATCAGCTTCTACTGTCTTATTTCACAGCTGCAGGAATTCCCGTTTCCATCAAGCTCACCATTATACACTTAGTTGTTTGCACATTTTCACTGTTACAGACAGCAGCGCCGTGAACACCCTGGTGCCTCACTGTGACCCAGGGCACCATCAGCAGGCTTCCGGGGTGCAGCACATGTTCCTCCCAAGGCGTTTGGTGCCTCCTGCCAGCACTGCTGGGGAGTGGTGGGCCCAGTGGGGTCTCGGAGCTCCTGGGACCACTCGGTCCCTACTGCCCTTCCAATCTTAGCTTGTCTCCTCCTCCTCGGCTTTATTATCATTGTTGCAAACCCTTGCTTCCTGCTGACCCCCATGGGAGAAAAAAGAAGAAATGACCTGAGCTCTCTGGGGTTCCAGACCCAAGGTCTTGGTTTAGAAAGGAAGTTTGGGTTTTTCCAGGGTATTCCATGGAGAACTAGTGGAAGATGCTCTGGGATGCACAGAGCTAAACAAGAATCTCCGCTGTGGGACTTGTGCCAGTCTCAAGTGGGAAGGGGTATGCTGCGGGTCCCCTGTTTGGGCATGTCTGATGTTAGAAAGGCATCTTGGCAGACCAGTGTCCCCAGACACAGACTGAGGAGTTCAGGGCTGGCCCAGAGCTCCAACTTATGGGGACCATCTCTATGCTTGAGTATGTCTCTTCCTCCTTCCGCCTACTCTGGCCACATCTTCTCTTGCTCCCACTCCAGGACACAGGACAGGCCCTGGGCATCATTGCAACCTTCACACTCACTCTGTCCCAGCCCTCTTAGGTGCTTTGGAGGGTGGGTGTGATGTTTCTCGAGTACCCACAGTTTTATCTCATCAAGTCTTCAAAACGAGCTCTTGAAGAATGCGTGGATGACTCCTAGTTTACAGGGAACAAAGTGAGTATTGGCTACTTCAAGGGCACATGTCAGCAGTAGAGGAACCTGGAGTCATAACTTGCAAAGGCCAATGCCATGCTCCTTGCTGCTATGGGCCAGGCCTTCTTCTTTGCTGTGGGGCTTGGGGGTGGCAGTCAGGGCAGACTGGAATGGGTAGGGCTTGTGGATTGCAGACAGCCACCCTTTACACCATGTGAGGATGCTTTGTAGGGACTTCACTATTTTCAAAATAGATCACATTTTTTCTGCAGGCTGAAGCCAGGCCTGTAGCCATGTTTAGCTGGCTCACATAATCTTGTTTTGAAGTCAAGTGCCAATATTCTAAAATGGAGAGATTTTACATGAAAGTCAGGATTTCTTTTTAAAATAATGCCCAGGGCCACATACCCACATTCCCACTTAGCAGCCAGAGTTAAGCGGCTATGGTTGCAGCGTGGGCTCTCTGCGCCCTCCCAGTGCCCAGCCAGCCCCCTTCATTCATCTGCAGCAGTTGCCTGATCCCATGGGCATCCGAACTTGAGAATCACCTCCTTCCGGGCACCTCTTAGCTGATCCTCTTCAAGTCAACCAAGTATAGTTGGCAAAGAAAGCATTACCATTCACATTTTTATAGATGAGAAAACTGAGGCCCAACAAGACCCTGTAGGACTTTGTGGTAGTCTGGACTTGGGCTGTAGGTTTCTGGGGCAGAGCCTCTGCTCTTCCAGTGAACAGGCCTCCTCCTTTTGCTCCTGGCCATTTCACCAAGAACTCTGTCTGGTTCCTAATGCACAGATGCTGACCTTCATCATGCTCGCCCGGCTGGCCACCTTGTGTCCTGTATCCGTCCTGCAGAGGGTGGACCGGCTCATTGAGCCACTCAGGGCCACATGCACTGCCAAGGTAAGCCCCTTGCCCCGCCCTGGATCAGGCCCTGGAGCGCCTGCTGGGTCCTCTGCAAATGGTTCACCACTTCCTGAATGCCTCCTGTGTGCAGGTGCTGTGTGAAATGCTTCATCTAATCATTCTTGGTGCCCTACGGAGGACTCCTGATTCTGACCATTGTAGACAGGGAAACCGGCTTCAGGATTGGCCAAGACTACACAACTAGTAAACTGCAGAGCTGGATTCAAACCCACTCTGTCTCTTTTCTTTCAGTCATTAAACACTTCCTGGGTGCCAGGCCTTTGGCGAGGCACTAAGGATATAACATAGAATGTGATAGATTCCCTACTCTCCATCTGCTCACATGCTAGTTGGGAAGCTGGGTCAGACTTTTGTGATTGATTGATCTAGGCAAAGTTGCCTCAAGACAACTCAGAGACTTTCCCTAGGACAGTCGTGGTTTATGCCTGCTGTCCTAGCATAATTAGTAATAGTACCCCTTTCACTCTCAAAAATGTCTCAATTTGGATCATAAATTATATCCTCTGGAGTCCCACAGAGGCCAGGCGCAGTGACCTAGCACTGTAGGAGGCCAAGGCAAGAGGATTGCTTGAGCTCAGGAGCTTGAAACCAGCCTGGGCAACATAGCAAGACCTTGTCTCTTAAAAAAAAAAAAAAAGGGGAGTCCCCCAGAAGGACTGTTTCTCAAATTCATTCTCATGGAATGCTGCAATGTTAGGAACTGAGCCTGGTACACCCAGAGGGTATCCAGCAAATACCTGTTGAATTAAAGAATGAATTTAGGTTTTACAAGGGTAGAAATTAACTAAGAAGAGGGCATTTCAGATGAGACTATTTCAGATTGGAGCTTAAAGAAGTGATTTTCAAGTAGTAAAATCTTTTATCAAAAAAATAAAATCTTGGCTGGGTGCAGTCTCAGCCTGTAATCCCAGCATTTTGGGAGGCTGAGGCGAGAGGATTGCCTGAGCCTGAGGATTTGAGACCAGCCTGGAAAACTTGGTAAGACCTTGTCTCTACAATAAATTACAAAAACTAGCTGGTGCAGTGGCATGTGTCTATAATTCCAGCTACTTAGAAACCTGAGGCAGAAGGATCACCTGAGGCCAGCAGGTCGAGGCTGTGGTGGCCGTGAGCGCGCCACTGCACTCCAGCCTGGGTGACAGAGTGAGACTCTGGCTCAAAAATATAAATAAATAAATAAATAAAATCTTATATCTATAAGACATTAAAATTGGTGATTTATTAATAGAAACCTGCCTTGTAAGTTTAAATTTTTAAAATATGCTAAATATCAAGTCAATCAACAAAAACAATTCTGTAGGACCATTGCAGTCCTGACAGTCTTGGTGGCCAAATAATTTCCAGTTTTTCTTAGCTGTGTGACATCGAGAAAAGTTCCATTTCACCAGAGGGAACCTATAACTGGCAATGCAGTGTGAGGGTGTTCTTGCATTCGGCTGAGATGGCAAGAGAAGCTCTGCTTTGAGGTCCCCTCAAAAGCCATTCCATCTGCCCACACAGGGGATAGATACTGTTTGTTTGGCACTGGGATGATTGTTGACACACCCACATCCACAGTCCCTTACCCATGATTCTGGAATCTACCAAGCTCTGAACACCAAAGCTTTTTAGTAACTTGTTTGGCAACACAACTTGAACTGGCATGAGGCTATGATCTTTAATTCTCTTTTATAATACAGTCAGTCCTCAGTATCCATGAAATCTGTACCCATGGATTCAACCAACCACAGATTGAAAATATTTGGGAAAAAAAGCAATGAAAAGTAACAATACGTAGGCTGGGTGGTGACTCATCCCTGTAATCCTAGCACTTTGGGAAGCTAAGGTGAGAGGACTGCTTGAGACCAGGAGTTCTAGACCAACCTAAACAACATAGCAAAACCCCATCTCTACAGAAGAAAAAAAAAAAAGGACAATTAAAAAGACACAAAAATTTTTTAAATGCAGTATAACAACTATTTACATACTATTTACATTATATTAGGTATTATAAAGTATACAGGAGGACATGCCTAGGTTATATGCAAATACACCACTTCATATAAGAGACTTGAGCATCTGGAAGATTTTGGTATCCATGGGGATCCTGGATGAAACCAATCCATCGGATACCAAGGGGCAATTATACTAATGATGGTCATCCATTTAGTGGAGGAATTTATTTGATTACAGGATATTGTACCAGACCCCACTGGGAATGTTATAAGCACAGTATTACCTTCTTAAAACCCCCAAAATCCTGTATTCCAAAGCACATCTGGCCCTAAGGGTTTCAGAGAAGGGAGTATGGACTTGTTAGGTCTTTTAATCCAGGGGTACCCAGTGCCCTGCCCTGGACCCATACAGCTGCAGAGCAGAAGGTGAGCAGCAGTGGGTGAGTGGAGCTCTGTCTTCTGTCAGATCAGTGGCAGCATTAGTTTCTCATAGGAGCATGAATCCTATCGTGAATTGTGCATACAAGGGATCTAGGTTGCCTGCTCCGTATGAGAATCTAATGCCTGATGATTTCCGCCCCACTGTGTCTGTGGAAAAATTGTCTTGCACGAAACTAGTCTCTGATGCCAAAATGGTTAGGGACTGCTGCTTTAATCCTCCTCTGAAGAGGAAGGAGGCTCTTATTTATAGATGGGGAGTTGAGGTACAGAGAAGTGATTACTGAAATCACAGCTCTTAGGGGAGAGTCATTTGAACTGGACTGCAGCACTAATGCCAAGCTCTTACCCACTGCATTAGATTCTTCTTTTTTTTTTTTTTTTTTGAGTTGGAGTTTCACTCCACCGTCCAAGCTGAGGTGCAGTGGCATGCTCACAGCCACCCCAACATCGACCTGCTGGGCTCAGGTGGTCCTTCTGCCTCAGCCTTCCAAGGAGCCAGAACTACAGGTGCACGCTACCATGACCAACTTTTTTATTTATTGTAGAGATGAGGTCTCGCCAAGTTGCCCAGGCTGTTCTCGAACCCATGGGCTCAGACAATCCCCTCACCTCGGCCTCCCAAAGTGCTGGGATTACAGGCTTGAGCCACCACGCCCAGCCCTACATTCAATTCTTTAGCATGAGGAATTTGAACTTTATGCTATAAGCAGTGGAGGGATTATTAAGATTCTCAGCTAAGTGGGCAGTGGTGGGGGGAGGGGAAACAAAAGCCACGGGAGGCAATTTCAGATGTTCACTCTCCAGCTGCACCTTTTTGGATGACACAACCACAGTCATCCATTCATTCAGTCTAGTCACATAGTAGGTACCAGGAGCTGGCTTTAAGCACAGTAGGTATGGGCTGGATCCTTGCTGTCCGTGAGAGGAGATAAGCAAGTGAACACTATACTTGCCACTATCACATGATTAACAAAAATAAAGGTGGGCAAGTTAGACTGCCTGGTTAGAGGCCCCTCGGCCAACACTAAGGCTGATTGGCATGGCAGAGAACCACCATGGAGAGAAAAGACAGAATCCCAGAGCTGGTGTTGAGGGAATTGTCTGGTGAGCATAGAGTCTTAGGAGACCTTGGAGCAGAGGGTTGCAGGGTGGGATTTAAGGTGGGGAAGATAAGGGACAAAGAGGAAGCCAAAGACCAGCAAAGGGTAGTGGCACAGGTCAGGCTCAGCAAAGGACAGGTCTTTCTTCCGTTTCCCACTTTAGGTCAAAGCTGGATCTGTGAAGCAGGAGTTTGAGAAGCAAGACGAACTGAAGCGTTCTGCCATGAGGGCGGTGGCTGCCCTGCTGACCATCCCTGAGGTGGGGAAGAGCCCCATCATGGCCGACTTCTCCTCCCAAATCCGCTCCAACCCCGACCTTGCCACTCTCTTTGAAAGCATCCAGGATTCTGCTTCAGCCCTAAGCACGGACTCCATGGAGTTCAGCTAGTATTTCCCCAGGGCCCACCAGGTGGTCTCTCACTCAGGAGAAAGAGCCCACCCCAACCCAAAGCCTCATCTTCCCACCACCGCAGGCCTCAGGCCTCTTCTTTAGCCCTTCTGCTTCTGATTAGGGTTTCCAGTGCCTTCTCCAGGGACCCAAGCCCACAGGTCCCCAGCCCAAACTGTGAGGCTACTAGCAGTTGGGCCCTTTAGCTCAGGACATTCAGCCAAAGAAACAGGGCCAGGGTTTTCCAGTGACTTGTCACTCTATCTCTCTATATAGTCAAGTCTTTGAACTGGGGAGTCCCTGCCTCTCAAACTAGTATTTAGAAATAGGCTGTGCTCACAGCTATGAGAGGGTAGGCGGCTGCAGACAACACTCCCCCTTCTTCACTGCTTTCTATCTGGACTCTGCAATGCCAGAAGTTAGTGCTCCAGCTGGGCATCTCAAAACAGAAACAAACACATTTTCATTTTAAAATTCAAAACAGGCTGGGCACTGTGGCTCACACCGGCAATCCCAGCACTTCAGGGGCACTGCTTGAAGCCAGGCATTTGAGATCAGTGTGAGCAATGCAGTGAGACACTGTCTTCTATAAAATAATTTTAAAAATTCAAAACACTTAATTTCTAACTAGCAGCAATGAATGAAGAATTTGGAAGATATTAAGGGTTTTTTGCAGGGAGAACAGATGAGATAGGGAGTTGGACAGGCTTGGCCCTAATGTTTCATTTCTAATTTCAAATGCGTACTAATCAGCAAATTGAGAAACAGGCAAAGTTCAAGTCACCCTTCCCATCACCACCCAGGCAAAACCAGTTGGTTTGTATCCTTCTGAGGAAGGTTTCAGATGTGTCATTTCTAGTTTTTAGTACTTTAGAAACTTGAATGACAGGCCGAAGTATTTTCTGTGATATCCCAGGTTAATAAAAAATGATCCTAAATCATTTGTTACCACTCTGTACACAACTCCTGCCAACAGGACACTATCCTCAATACACTTCCAGTTGATTTAAAGAAATCCTGAAAATGACTAATTCACTCCACAATTATTTGACTAGGTTTTGAACAAGACAGCAAAATATGTCAGATGTCTTATCACTAGAATGTCAGAGACTTCAGCCTAGTCGGCCAGCATGCCTAGAAAAGGGGCATCTAGGCCGGGCTCAGTGGCTCAGCCTGCAATCCCAGCACTTTGGGAGGCTGAGGCAAGTGGACTGCCTGAGCCCGTGGGTTTGAGGCCAGACTGGGCAACTTGGCAAGACCTTGTCCCTACAATAAATCAAAAAGTTAGCCAGCGTGGTCGCACGTGTCTGTAGTTCCGGCTACTTGGAAAGCTGAGGTGGAAGGATTGCTGGAGCCCAGCAGGTTGACGCTGGGGAGGCTGTAAGTATGCCACTGCACTCCAGCCTGGGCGACACTTTGAGACTCCAACTCAAAAAAAAAAAAAAAGGTACGTCTGTTATAACCAGTTTAGTTTCTGCTGGGTTGACCAGGATGTTTAGAGAAAAATATTGTGACCTCACTACCACATAATACCATTTTATTTAAAAAGTAGAATCATAACTTTATAATTAAAACAATGATGCTAACTTCTAGCTATTGTAGTCTTAAGGAAGGTCTAGGGCTGTAGTTACAAGGGGAACCTAGGTGGAAGGGATGCTTGAGCCCTGGAGCTTGATGCCAGCAAAGGCAACATGGCAAGACTCCCATCTTGCTAGGGGAAGGTAGTTTTGTCATGGATGCCGAGTACCAATGGGAAACTGCTGTAAAATTATGCCTGAAGCAGCTGCTGAGGGAAGCATGAGAGACTGAAAGCTATCTTTCAACACCCAGGCAGATCACACAGAAGAGCAATTTGTGCATCATACTGTTGTGAAGTTATAGGATGCTATTTAGGAATCCCATAAGGATTTAAGGGAGTAGGAAAAATTCATCCAGATATTTTCACACACATTTTCCCAATTCTTGCAAGAACCACATGGAATAATAACAGATCCAACTTCAAAAAGTGAGGCTAAGAATGACTACCTGTTGCCCAGGAGCTGCAGGCTTCAATTAAAGGGTCTTAGAACCCACCTTGGTCCAAGGGCCAAGTCTTTCCCTCCCTCTTCTCCAAACCCAACTGGAGCTGACCAGAACCAAATGTCCTTTAAAAACCCTCCCACGTAGAAGATTCCAAAGGGTCTTAACAGGCAAAAGAACAATCTCTGTGACAAGCTGTCAAAGTCAAGAAACTGAAGACTGAAACCAAGGAAAATGCCAGAGGGCAGTTTTTATGGTTTTATTTAAACACAAAACATGCACGAGCTGTCTATTCATTTTCTTCACTGCGCAGCCTGGCATTAGGATTGGTGACTCTAATGGCCAGCTGGGCTGCTCTTTCTACAATGGCTTTGTGGTTCTTAGAGGAAACATTGTGAGCAATCTCAGCACAATAAGATTTGTTGCACATCAGCAGCACTTCCAGCTCCTTGACATTGTGGACCAGGAACTTCCGGAAGCCACTGGGCAGCATGTGCTTTGTTTTCTTGTTGCTCCCGTAACCAATGTTGGGCATCAAGATCTGGCCCTTGAATCTTCTACGCACCCTGTTGTCAATACCTCTGGGCTTCCGCCAGTTACGCTGAAAGAAACAACACAAAAGTGGGTGTTTGTGCAAACTGCTGACTCTTCCTTTTGAAAAAGGGAGAAACCAAACGAAAAGGAAGTACGCCTAACATAAGTTGTCTCTGGATAACAGGACTTCACTGTTTCTTTACATGCTTTTTTTGGTGGGAAAAACAGGAGCTCCCAGCTTCAACCACCAGTAACATAGACCCCTTGTTCACACTCCTAAGCAACAGAGAAGCTGAACAGATACTAATGGAATTCAAGGAGACAGCAAGACATTTGGGTTCAGACACTGCTTCCTCAGGTCCTGAGTTTTCCCATCTGTGAAACAGGGATAATCTAGTATCCTGTGGCAATAAGGCCACCTGAAATGCATGATACAAATAAAGCCCTCTAAGCATAGCCACGTGTCCCTTTTCATTTAAATTTCAATTTACACATCAAGACTTCAATAAGGCTCATTCAAGGAGACCTGGGTTTCAACAGAGCTCTTCCACAAACCAGTTCATCTATCATATCAAAGGTGGCTGATGTCGATAACCCAACAGCCTGTTTAGGAAATCCTTTCTTCACCCCAACACCCATTTCCATCCCAGGACCACACACCTTAATCTTGACATATCGGTCTGACTGGTGCCGGATGAACTTCTTGGTCCTCTTTTTGACCATCTTGGGTTTCACCAGGGGTCTGAGGGCAGCCATGATGCCAGGTAGGAGATGGCTGCCACCTCGGTAGGCAGCGCTGAAGAAGAGAGGGGAAGGTCAAATGAAACACTTTTAAAGAAAATGTTCTTATTATATTGTTTGGTCTTAAAATGCTTGTATTATAGTGCCTGCAAATATATCTAACCTTTCATTCTTTTGAGGTAGTTCACTCAAAGGATCATCTTTTATTGGCTTGGCTTTGCATTTATATCTTTCCAGAATGTTTTAAGAATTCTTCCATTATTTGAAAATAGTTCTTAGAATTCTGTATATTTCCCCTTACTATCTTTTTGAAACATTGTGATAGAAACTTTTACCTTTTTCAAGAGGTACTGAGAATGAAGCATGAGGCCTTTTTAGTATTATATGAATAAAAATAAGTACAAATTTATATGCATCTCTGCAGTACAATAAAGGTGTGTGTTTGATAGGTAGGTATGATGATCATAAGAGAATTACTACTATTTTCTGCTTAGGTGAAGATACTTTATATCTTAGTGTCATACTCATGGCCAGTGCAACCTTGACCTGCTGGGCTCAAGTGATCCTTCTGCCTCAGTCTTCCAGGTAGCTGGAACTACAGGTGTGCACCACCATGTCCAGTTAATTTTTATTTATTTTTTATTTATTGTAGCGATGAGGTCTCACTAAGTTGCCCAGGCTGGTCTCGAACCCTTGGGCTCAGGCAGTCCTCTTGCCTCAGCCTCCCAAAGTGCTGGGATTATAGGCTTTTGAGCCACTGTGCCCGGCCATTGCTTTTAAATTGTGAATGGAGGGGGAATCTCTAGTTATGAAGGCCACTGTGTAGCAGATCACCGGTGTTCAAGATCATATAAAAGAGTTTGCATTTTGTACAAATTATATATAGTCTTATCTATGTTAACATATTTAATGCTTAGCTTTGGTTATCCATGTCTAGCTTTTCCCTAGTGTCTACTTTACTTGTTACTCCTGATTTAATTTTTAATGAGTAACAAGTGAAGTAGACTGATTGCAGAATGTATGGCTGGAAGGATCTTGGCCAGCCTTTTAGCTCCTTCCTTGTGCAGGTGAAGGAACTGAAGGCAAGCAGGAGCCAGAGATTGACTTATATAGGTAGGTCCCAGGCTCCTTCTAGTATATATAACTCTATCCCATACATCTTAAATTTTATTACAAAAAATTGTCAGATTTCAGGAGTTTTGGTCTTGTTTTTGTTGGCTAAATTAAAGAAAGTTTGAAAGTGGCCCTCTCATATGGGACAGATTCTATTACTACTTTGATTTTTCAGCTTAGGAGAAAAACTAGAAGAGTTTGGCCAAGGTCACACAACTAATAAAAGGCAGAGCCAGAATTTCATTCTATGTCTGTCTGACTCCAAAAGTTAAGATTTCTTTCTGCTGCTTTCACCATAGCACCACTCTTCTGAGAAACTGATTTTATTGAGCTTCTCTGTACCAGGGACTTCATATAATAGTTTATAAACAGTGTTTTTCTTTTTTGATCAGTTTTT
Organism: Tarsius wallacei; assembly: GCA_963574415.1. Taxonomy (NCBI): domain Eukaryota; kingdom Metazoa; phylum Chordata; class Mammalia; order Primates; family Tarsiidae; genus Tarsius; species Tarsius wallacei. The sequence continues at coordinate 36,929 of CAUYQG010178882.1, read as the reverse complement.
AAGAATAGGCACCACCTATGTGATTTTAAAATAAGTTTAACTTATATACATATATGTGTACATATGTATACATTTATGTGTGTCTATATGTAAGGTAAAAGATATACCTTGAAAGTTTCCTGCTTTTCATTCCAGTCCAAACTAGTGGTATTCTAGGGCCTGCTTATACCTATTTAGGAGAGCTGAGCCTGTGCATCTCTTAACTCATTTGCAATCGCTGACGTAAATTATATCATTCCAAATTCTGTTCCTGGTTGCTGCTGACGTAAATTTATGTCTTTGCAAATTGTCATATGCCTGTGTTGTCATATTTTGCTGGAAAATGAATAGTCAGGCAAGGAGAGAGGAAGTTAATTGAGATAATGATCTGATATCAACTGCACAATGTTGTTATTGACTTATGTAGTTGGTGAAAATTGCAAGTTGGTCGTTATTTTGTTGTGATTAGTGTTGTATACTTGTATTTTGATATTACAGGGCTATCAAACCTTAACATTAAGAATAATTTCCCATAATTATGGAAAATGAAGAAATATATGCTGATGAGATTTCCGAGGCCAAAGGTGAATCCAGTGAACTTATTAGTGATAGTGAGTCAGATAGTGATGTAATGATGCAATGTAAATGAAGAAATATAACACAGATAATTATCACAGTGAATCTAGTACTGGTGAGAACAAATCAGACATTGAGTAGACAAAATATAATCCAAAAAGGAACTTAGAAGCTTTTGTTGGTAATCCAGGTGTCAAGGTATTTCCAAATGTATATTTCCTCAAAGTATAAGTGAACTATTTACTGGATATGATTTTATAGAAATGACTGCAACTGAAACTAACAGGTATTATGATCAGATGCACCACAGATACAAATGCCCAAAGAAATAAAAAAAATAGAGAATGTAGAACAGTGTCCAAAATGAAAAGATTTCTAGCATTAAATATTTTGATGGGACAAGTGAAGCAAACCACAATACATCATTATTGGTCAACACGTCCATCAATTGTGACACTTTTCTTTTTAAAAATAATGACATGAAATAGATTCCTACAAATTTTGTGATTTTTGCATTTTTCCAATAATGCAGAAATGCAGTCAAATCAAGCAGATTATGCAAAGTTGAATTCGTAATAAATTATGTTTTAAATAAATTCAACACTGTGTACAAACCTGAACAAGAATTTTCCAGGAATGAATCCATGATACCTCATTATGGAAGGCTGTCTTTTTGGGTTTATAATCCGAATAAAAATACAAAGTACGAAATGCTTGCTAGTCAGAGTGGTGTCTGAGGCAAACTCAGGATATGTCTGCAACTTTCAGCTGTATTGTGAAAAAAGGTGACAATTTAGAAAAGATCATTTCACTTGTGCTTAACGACAGGTTTGCAGCAACCAGCTCAGATTTTTAAAAAATTTTCGCTTGCTCTCAGTATTAGGAAAGTGAAAAATTTGCTGGTCGTGAATGTGTTAACAACTTTGCATCATTTATAGCTTGAAATTGGCCATGGTGGGAGTATTTAATTCTAGAAATTGGCAGACAATACAGATCAGTGCTTTTATTTTTTTTTGAGAACCAGTTTACTACTAGTACATTACTGTTTTCCCCTACCATTATTCGTTTTTTATTAATCCTGCCAGAGTATCTTTATACATATATAAGCAAATATAAATATCAATGTTTCCTCCTTTGTTTATACAAAATGTTACATATTCTATACATCTGCATCTTGCTTTTTTTTTACTTAATGATAACAGTGTCATACAGTATTAAACTATGTTTTAAAAGCATCACTTTTTCTAATTATGCTGAATTTCAGGATTTTCTTATTTTTAAAAATTGTCAAATTTCTTTTTAAATGTTAATAGAAAACGTTGTCTTTGAATTTCCTTTTTTAAATTTGAAGGCATATGTACAGATTTTTTTTGGAAAATCATTTAATGTGGAGTAAGGTTATTGGTAAGGCATATTGCTCATTATGCCTTACACTGACATTTTATAAACCCTTAGAATATTTTTTGAGATATTAATTCTCCTGTAATATAGGATCTCACGGATACTCAAAATACCAGAGTTACAAACTTTTACGTTAACAGGATATTTCATGAGAATTTTGTATGTTTTCCTCTGTTCATCCTTGAAAATATATGGAATTGGAAAGTAGGTGCCAAAACAATATGAGATTATTGTGTATTTAAGAAGTACTTGCTCATATTCTTTTTAAAAAGACAATCTTATTGAGATATAATTCACATAACATACAATTTGCCTATGTAAAGGGTACAGTTTAGTAATTTTTAATGTATTCACAGATATGTGCAATGATCACCATAGTCAATTTTAGAACATTTCATCACTTTAAAGAAAAATCCTGTACACTTAAGCTATCTCTCTCCATATCCTCCCATACTCCCTAGCTTTAAGAAACCATGAATCTTTCTGTCTTTACAGATTTTTCTGTTCTGGATATTTCCTATAAATGGCATCATATGATAAGTCGTCTTTTGTGACTGTCTTCTTTGCCTTAACATTCACAGCATTTTCAAGGTCATCTCTGTTGTAGTATATATCAGTACTTCATTTCTTTTTATGATTGAATTATAGTCCATTGCTTGGATATACCACATTTTGTTTATTCATTTGCCAGTTGATGGACATTTGGTTTGTTCCCACCTTTTGGCTATTATGAAAAGTGCTGCTATAAATGTTTGTGTACATGTTTTTGTGTGGACATATGTTTTCATTTCTTTTGGGTGTATACATAGAAGTGGAATTGCTGTGTCATTTGGTAACATATATAGAACATTTTGAGGAACTGCCAAATTGTTTGCCAAAGTAGCTGCACCATTTTACATTTCCATCAGTAGTGAATGAGGATTCCTATTTCTTCATATCCTCATTAACACTTTTTATTATCTGACTTTTTAATTCTAGTCATCCAAGGGGGTATAGTGTTATCTCGTGCCTTTTTTCTTTTTTTGAGTTGGAATCTCACTCTCACCCAGGCTGGAGTGCAGTGGCACGCTCATGGCCACCATGGCCTTGACCTGTTGGACTCAGGTGATCCTTCCACCTCAGCCTTCCAATTAACTGGAACCACAAGCGGGCGCCACCATGCCCAGCTAATTTTTTTTATTTATTGTAGAGACGAGGTCTCGCCAAGTAGCCCAGGCTGGTCTTGAACCTCTGAGCTCAGGCAGTCCTCTTGCCTCAGCTTCCCAGAGTGATGGAATTACAAGCTTGAGCCACCGCGCCTGGCTTATTTGTGCTTTTTTGTGTGTATTTTCCTGATAACTAATGATGTTAAGCATATTTTAATCTGCTTAGTAGCCATTTGTATATCATCAGTAGAGAAATGTCTACTCAGATCTTTTGTCCATTTTTTAGTTGGACTGTCTTTTTATTATTGAGAGGTAAGAGTTTTTTATATATTCTGGATACAAGTTCCTTATCAAATATATGACTTCCATATGTTTTCTCCCATGAGTTGTGTTTTCACGTTCTTGATGGTGTTCTTTGAAGCACATAAATTTTTTATCAAGTTTAGATTATCTGTTTTTTGTTTTGTTGCTCATGCTTTTGGTGTCATAGCCAAATTTAAAGTCATAAAGATTTAGACCTGTGCTTTCTCCTGATGGTTGTATAGTTCTGATGGTTTTTTAGTAGATTCCTTAGAATTTTCTACATACAAAATTATGTCAGGGCTGGGTGTGGTGGTTCATGCTTCTAATCCCAGCACTTTGAAAGGCCAAGGTGAGAGGATCCTTGGAGGATAGGAGTTTGAGACCAGCCTGGGCAACATAATGAGACCCTGTCTCTACCAAAAAAAATTAGCTGGGTATAGTGGCTCACACTTGTAGTCCTAGCTACTTAGGAGGATTGCTTGAGCCTAGGAGTTTAAAGTTGCTGTTAGCTATGATTGTACTCCAGGATGGGTGACAGAGTGAGACTCTGTCTCTGAAAAAAATAAGATTATGTCATCTGTAACATTGATGGGACGGTTTTATCTTTTCCTTTCTAGTCTTGATTCCTTGTGTATTTCTTTCCTAATTGCCCTGGCTAGAACTTCTAGAACAGTATTGAATAGAAGTGATGAGAGTGGACATCTCTGTTTTGTTTCTGATGTTAGGGGGAGTGCATCCACATTTCATCATTGAGTATGAGTTATCTGTGAATTTTTCATATATGCCCTTAATCTGCTTGAGGATGTGCCTTCAGTTCCTAATTTATTATTATTTTTTCTATTGTAAAGACTCTTGGATCTTTATCAGATGCTATTTCTGAGTTTATTGAGATGATCAGGTGATTTTTGTCTATTTTACTGATATGATGTATTACGATCATTGATTTTGGATATTCAATCAACTTTGCATTCCTGGAATAAATACCACTTGATTGTGGTGCATCATTCTTTTTTGTATGTTGCTGGATTTGGTTTGCTAGTATTTTGTTAAGGATATTTGTGTCGATAAATTTAAGATACATTGTTCTGTAGTTCTCTTGTGATATTTTTGACATGCATATTCTGTTCTCAACATGGTTGTTTTCCCTTTTACTTAGTTAATGGCAGCATTAGCTACTGTTGGACCTCCTAACCCTCGGGCAGATCCAGAGTGCTGCAGTATTCTGCATGGTCTCGTTGCAGCAGTGGAAACCCTCTGCAAAATTACCGAATATCAACACGAGGCTCGTACTCTACTCATGGAGAATGCAGAACGTGTTGGAAATAGGGGACGGATAATCTGCATTACTAATGCAAAAAGGTGGGATGTTACTCACAGTAATTCTTTCACTGAGGGAATTTTAATGTCCTATTGCAGTTTATATTTTAAAAAATAGAGATAGCATGTTAACATTTAAGCATACTGCAAGTGGCCTTTCTGGTTGTTTGTTTTTTTTTGTGTTTTTTTTTTTGCCTTTCAGTACTGTGTTTATTCAATTCTTAAGTAAAGATTTATCTCAATGAAAACTGTTTAGATTGTCATCATGTAGGTCAATTTGACTTTTTTTCTCACTAGTTTTTCATCTGGTTGTTTAGTGGTGTGAATGAGCATACTAAAGATAGTCCTTACTGAAGTAATTTTAAATGTCTATAACAGGATAGTACAACCGAGTAGTGTTTTAAATTGATTCTGTTACTCTTTATTCCAAATTTGCAATATCTTTTTTATGCTATAGTGATAGTCATGTGCGAATGCTTGAAGATTGTGTCCAGGAAACAATTCATGAACATAACAAGCTTGCTGCAAATTCAGATCAGTGAGTATAATTCATAAATGAAATAAATATATTCAGTTTCATAGTTATATGTATTTCATTATAATTATTTCCAGTAATTTTAAAGTGGTTGGTAGCATTCTCTTGAATTATTTACTGATTCAACAAATTAGTAAAAAAAAATGTATGTTTAATCAGAAACTTTTTTTTTCTATTTTCCCTTTTACTTTAGTATTTCACTTTTCTCCACAGGAAAGGTGGTCAGAAGAATAAAAAATACACAAGTTTATAATGCATATGATAAATATATAATGCATTATAAAACATAGAACAGATGGTTAATTCTTATAGTCTGTGTTACACATTTGTAAAATATGCAAATTTTTATAATAATGCAAATATGCATTATTCATTATCCAAAGCTAAACATAACAACTAATTGCCAATTCAACTAATTGCATTGTGTGCATTAAAGAAAAAAACATATTGAAAAGGAAAAGAGGCCGGGCTCAGTGGCTTAGCCTGTAATCCCAGCACTTTGGGAGGCTGAGGCGAGTAGATTGCCTGAGTCTGCGGGTTCGAGACCATCCCAGGCAATTTAGCGAGACTTTATCTCTACAATAAATAAAAAACAATTAGTCAGGCATGGTAACATGGGTCTGTAGTTCTGGCTACTTGGAAGACTGAGGCGGAAGGATCGCTGGAATCTAGTAAGTCAACGCTGGGGTGGCAGTGAGCATGCCACTGCACTCCAGCCTGGGCGATGGAGTGAGACTCCAACTCAAAAGAAAAAGAAAAAACACTTTTTTTCCCCTCTGTATTCACACTGGTACTTATGTGTTATCAAGTGTTTTGTTTTTTTCCCACACCAATGAATTCTCCAACTCTGGATACCAACTGGGCATCTCCCAGTTCAACTGTGAAACTTCTTGGAATCAGTGCAGACCCCACAAGTTAAGGGCTCAGTCCTTAACTTGTACCCCACTTCAAACATCAAAGTCAAGTAGTGGTTCCTCAGGTTACCTACACCTCTGTCCAACTGGTCTACAAATTGGGTGTTCCAACGACCTCCTCATCATGTTCAGTAATTTGCTATGATGACTCACAAAACTCAGGGAAACAATAAATTTACTGACTTATAATGGATCTGATAAAGGATACAGATGAATGGGTACATAGAGTGAGATTGGAAGGGTACCAAATGCAGGAGCTTCTTTCCCTGTGGAGTTTGGGTGTGTCTTCCTCCTAGCACATGGATGTGTGTACCAACCCAGAAACTCTCAGAACCTCTTGCGTCGGGGGTTTTCAGTGGAAAAATGGGGCTGAAAGCTCCCAAGCTTCTAATCATTGCTTGGTCTTTCTGGTGACTAGCCTCCATCCAGGATCCCACCAAGAGTTGTTTCATTATAAGAAAAGATGCTCTGCATCATCCAGAAAATTCTAAGGCATTTAGGAGCTGTGTGTCAAGAACTGGGATCAAAGACCAAATATTAGAAGAAAAGGTACTCCTGGCACCTTTTATCACTTAGGAGGCTACGAGTTTTAGGAACATTGTTCCAGGAAGCATAGGCAGAGACCAATAAGTATATTTTTTATGTCAACAGCTGGTAAAGACATGCTTGGGACAGTTGCAGCATGGACTCTTTTAGAGTGAGCAATTATTAATTTTCTTTGGTGGGGTTTTGGCATTGTTTTGATTAGGATTATTCGTACTAGGAGAAACATGCTGAAGTATTTAGGAGTGTCATGTCCTCTGCAACTTACTCTCAAATGGATACATTTTTAAAAAGTGTACATCTATTTATGTATGGTATATAGAGAAAGCAAATATAGCTAACAGTGAATCTAGGTGAAGTATAGACAAGTGTTCATTGACTAGTACTTTTCTTTTTACTGTTCTATAGGTCTGGACATTTCAAAATAAAAAAAAATGGGGGAAATTTTTGGCATTACCGGTTTCCAGTATTCTTGGAATTAACCAATTATGTGTAATGATTAACATTGCTTGATTTTGTCCTTAAAAGACATTAGTACAGGGAAATTAATACACAAATATTCGTTTTCTCTTTGGCAGTTATCTATTGAAAATTGTACTTAATTGTAAGAATTTTCCCTTTATTTTATCCTTTAAGAACAGAGAATATGATCATTTTTGCATTTGAATTAAATTGATATATTAACTGTTCATACAAGTATACCAGTTATATACACTCTTTTTTCTAACGTTTAACTTTTGTGTTAATAGTTATATCTGATTTTAGCAATAGACTCTTTTAGTATATATAAAACCTTTAATATATAAAGATTTTAACCTGCCTTAATTCTTTACATACTGTGTATTCCTGTATTTTAAGTGAAAAGTGTCTCTTTAAGCCTCATGCAGATTCAAAAATGTGAGTTGGTCTTGATCCATACCTACCCAGTTGGTGAAGACAGCCTTGTATCTGATCGTCCTAAAAAAGAGGTAAGTGTGCAAATAATAGAAGAAAAGATCATTGTAAGTTAGTAATGATAAATGAATAATTATTAGTGATTAGTAATAATAAACAATTATAATTATTCAAGAGTTAGCATTAAAATGATCACATTGCCAATAAAACATTTTGTCTTCAAAACAAATATGTGCAGCAAAACATCTAAGTTGGTTCTTTATGTTATAATTGTAGGTTTCGAAGTGTTTTCTCTTCAACTTGCTTGTTGACAGTTATTTCATTAAAATGTATTGAAAAACAATACATAATTTATATTGTTCTCAAAATTTTAGATACTGTAATGAATTTGTTAATTTAATGACTTTTGTTCTATAAAAATCTTTTCTTATTAAAAAAACAGTATCCTCTTTCACAAAAATATACTCCAATAATAAAGAAATTAATTTTATACATTCAGAGGTAAGAAGACTTACTTTCCAACGTTTGTTTCACTTTTTAAATAAATTTGAACAATTTTCAAGGAAAAGATGACTCTGTTGATTGCTAAGTGGATTTATATCACAATATTTTCTATCAGTGATCTATGTTTAGAAAAACAGATATATGTTTACATAGTTATATCTATGTTCTTATGTCTTTGCTTTTAACTTTGTATTATTTAATATAAACATATTAAGTATTACCTTAGTCTCTGAATTTTTGTAGTAAAGTGGTATTTTTGAGTCATTATTGCTGTCATTGTGTTTTTAGGTGGTTTCCAGTAGAAGTCCCTTTTTTTATTAATTTTTTTTCTGCCTCTTAATAATGTGGCAGTATGTTTGTTTTACTTTGTGATAATGATATAATTTGTTTTTAATAAATATTGTTGCCCTAGAATGGGTAAGTTTTTGTGTTACTTTATTATAAGTAACTTTTGGCTGCTTCATTTATTGGTGACAAAAATGAGATGTTTGTGGCGATTTCAACATTTTTTTAGTTTTATCTGCAAGGTTTTGTTCTCTCCAAAAAATAAGTTATTTTTTCTGTGGGTTACTTCACATCTACTTTGCATATAGATAATAGAAATAAAAGTATCCATTAAAAACATTTAAATAACAGACTCTTCCACTCTAAGTTTCAAGAGGACAGGGACTATGTCCATTCACTGCTACATTCTCTGATGGCTCACAGTTTCTGTTTGTATAGAGTTTACGACAGAATTTACTGATTAATATGTGTATGTTGAATGAATGCATGAAAATGTATTGCTAAAATAATTATGCTGGTTAATTTGTGGACCTTCTACTTTTTCTAAATTCTAAAAAGTAAAAAGACTTCATTTTTATGGACTGCAATAAATATTTAGCACTAGGCAACAATAAATTAATATTTTGTGGGGATTTTTTTGTTTTGTTTTGCATACTTTTCTGTAGTTGTCCCCAGTTTTAACCAGCGAAGTTCATAGTGTTCGTGCAGGACGTCATCTTGCTACCAAATTGAATATTTTAGTGCAACAGCATTTCGACCTGGCTTCAACTACTATTACAAATATTCCAATGAAGGTAGGCAGTTCTTTGTCCTGCTATTTTGAAAGCTCTGCTTTGCGTTTTAAATATTTGACATATATTATTTATTTTAATTGGACCTTTACTTTTTCTCCCCATACCATATTTTCTGTTTTGCTAGCCCACATTCAGTGTCTTTGACCAGGTCAGTAAATACTGAAAAGCAACCAGAAAGGATCACAGAACAAAATGCCGTTTTTTTCTTTCTAAAAAGAACATGTTATGTGAACTTTAAAAAAAAATTGTGTTCTTATTATTTTCATCAAAATATAGTCTATGTGAAGTTATTTTTCTGTGATTCTTTTCCTGACAGCTGTGTTATTAGATTTTACTTACTTTGGTTATTCCAGTGGATTTTTTATTTTCTATTTTTGTTCTTCCTCACCCAGTATGTATAAACGTGTTTATAGCTAATAGGTCTAACTAGGAAAAAATAGCTCATAGTTTTAGATTAGTTTCTTGCTCTGTAGTTGAAAGATGTGAGTCATACGATTTTACTAGTGGATTTTCATAAGAATCTATTGCTACCTGTTCATTTTCATTATATTATCATTAAGTTGTCTAGGGGCTAGCATAGTGCCTGGCCCACAGTAAGGTTTAAATGAGTTGTTACTGAGTGAAATTGAATTTGATTGTATTGATTATGTTTAAAATATGAGTAGCCACTAGATCTAAAAATTTAAATAGATTTTCTTACAGTCCAATTTCAGTTTTTTGCCACTATATCAAAAACACTACATTGAATGAGAAGTATAATCCTTTCATTATTAATATCTTAATACCATTGGATAGTTCTTCACTAGAAATTTTACACTACAAATTCTTCTCTAGAAATTTTATACTTACACTATAAAATCTTTTGGATGCAGAAGCAATTAGTAAGTAAAATAACATACTAGATATACTTTAATATATATAATTTCAAGCATTATAAAGAAAAATACCTTGCTTGTAACTTTGATCATATTTGTGTGCTACTGGTGTGACTCTTCAATCTTTGTCTTTGGTAAATAGATAGCATTGAAATTCGTGTTTACTATTTAGTAAAAACAAGTTACTATACTTGTTTATTAGTTTGTATTTGCTATTTTATATAATTGATGTTTGCTGATTCACTGTAGGTATTTAAAGATGCTGCTTCCTTTTTTAACAACTATCTAGTTTTCAATTTATGTAAATTATTTTAATTACATTATATTTGTGAATTGGAAGTATTGGCAAGATGATGATTTGGAGAAAAAAAATCCAAAACTTCTGGTTTAATCATCTATGTTAATTCTGACATAATGTAAGAAAATCATTAAATACTTAATAGCCAGTAGGTTTTTAATAGAGTTTATGTTGCTATGGGAAACTATTGCATCTTTAAATAAGTTATCACATTATTTTAGCTAATTGTTGTTGAATGTATTTGATTTCGTTTTATGTGAAAAACAGAATGAATAATTAATAATTTTATTATTTTGAAACCAGAACCAAGTTATTTTAAATGTCTTAAATTTTGCTTTAAGGAAGAACAACATGCTAACACATCTGCTAATTATGATGTGGAACTACTTCATCACAAAGATGCACATGTAGATTTCCTGAAAAGTGGTAAGAGACATTTGAAAGTATGATTTTGTAAGATCTAACATATGTGAGCATATTACAGTAGTCCCCCCTCATCCTCCGGGAATATGTTCTGAGACCTCCAATGGATGCACAAAACCTCAGGTGGTACCAAACCCTACATAACACTGTGTTTTTTCCCTATACATACATGCTCCTGATAAAGTTTAATTTATAAATTTGACACAGTAAGAGATTAGCAATAATAATAATAAAATAAGACAATTCTAACACTATATTATAATAAAAGTTATGTGAATATGGTCTCTCTCAGAATACCTTGTACTGTACTCACCTTTCTTCTTGAGATGATAAAGTACCTACATGATGAGATGAAGTGAGGTGAATGACGTGAGCATTGTGATGTAGCTTGCGGCTGCTATTGACCTGGAACACAAGCACTGTGATACTGTGACAGTTGATTTGATAGCCAGAAGACTAATAAGTGACTAACAGGCTAGTTGTCTAGACAGCATGGATATGCTGGACAAAGGGGTGATTTGCTTTCCAGGTAGAACAGAGTGGAACAGTGTGAGATTTCATCACATCACTACTCAAAAGCGGTATGCGCTTTAAAACTTAGGATTGTTTATTACTGGAATTTTCCATTTAATATTTTTGGACCACGGTTGGCCACAAGTAGCTGAAACTGTGGAAACAGCGGATAAGTTTGGGACTACTGGAACAGCTCTGAGAAGTTCTTCAATAAACAAACCTGATTAACCTTAGTTCATTCCTTTCCAAACTTGTCTGTCAGTATCTTTGGGAGAGACTGGGCTAATGGAACAAATAATGAGAAAGATCACCTTGCCTTTCTCAGACTAATGAGTTTATATAAACTCAGTTTCTTTTGCAAGAAAACAACCTTGAGAGTGGGAAAAGATCAAGAGCAAACTCCAAAGAGTGAAAGATTTTCAACTTGTCTGGATAAAAATTTGGAATTTTTTTTTTTTTTTTTTTGTGGTGGGGGGGATGCAGCTAAAATAGTGCTTAGTGCTTATTTATTTATTTATTTTTTATAATCAGTATTTTTTATTATGATATTGTGGGGACAATCAAGGATTAGGTATACAAATATGCTTCGTTCAGGTACACTTGTTGACAAGAGGTGTCTTCCCGTCCCCAGACAGATATTGTCTACCATTAATCCCATCTCCCTTCCCCTCCACCCCCATAGTTTCCCATCTCTGTCAGTCATTTTCTTGTAGTATTATATTGAATGTTCAAAGTTCACTATATGAGTGAAAACATGTGATACTCAGATCTTTGTTTCTGTGTGGAAATTTTAATTAGTTTTATTTTCTCTAAAAATTGTTTCAGTTAGTAGATCTCATCTCCAAAACTGATTTCTGCAACTGAATTGGCTTGGTTTAGTGGGGATGACTCTAGAGTTAAGAGATAAGTTTTAGCTAAGGCTTTGCCATGAGCCTGGCTCATCTCGCATGTTTATGCACTTACAAATTAAAGATGCTGGATTAGATAAACTGTAATATTTCGCCCAATCCTGAATTCAATGAAATTTTAAAATTTGAAGGTCATTTTAAGTTTTTATATTTTGTTTAATTCTTTAAAATGTTTGCTATATAATTTGATGCCATCAGAGAATTAAATGGTTGACTGATTATGTTGTATACATCTATTCTGAAATGTAATCATGAACCAATCATAACATTTGTTACTTGTCTAAGGCGTCTTAGAATTAATCTAAAGAGTTGCTAACAGGAAGAAAACTATTATGATAAATGGATATATTAATGTTTAACGAAAGAATTTAGAGACTTGTTTTTGGAAATGTATGTGGAAGCTGGGCACAGTGGCTCACGCCTGTAATCCCAGCACTTTGGGAGGTTAAGGAGGAAGAATTGCTTGAGCCAAAGAGTTCTAGACCAGCCTGGGCAACATAGTGAGACCTTGTCTCTACAAAAAATAAAAAAATTAGCCAGATCTATGGCATTGCCGTAGTCCCAGCTACTCAGGAGACAGGTGGAAGGATCACCTGAGCCCAGGAAGTTGAGGCTTCGATGAGCCATGATTGTGCCACTGTACTCCAGCCTGGGCTATGCAATTAGATCCCAAAGAGTAAAAAAGAAAAAAGAAAATAAGGAAGATATGTGGAAATTGCTAAGAACCTATGCGGTGATACCAATTTTTAAAATATTATTTTAAAACTTACAAAAATATAAAAATACCCTTTGTAATGCAAGATTTTTATTTAAAATAGTTATTGACTTCACCTGTAGTTATACATGCTACATGTGGACACCATGTAGAAAATGCTATTGTAGCAGTAGGAGCCGAGTACTGTGAGAATGCAGAGGAAACTGCCTGTGATTGATTGTGCCTCTAAGAGTTAGGCAAACTTTACTGAGGAGGTTACACTAGAGCTGGATCTTGGAGAGTAGACTTACAGAATACTTTAGCCTAGGTATCTTCTGTAAGCTCTAGATCTTTATATTCTACTACGTAATTGTATCTCTTACATGTCTCTCAGGCACCTAAAACTTAACAAGCCTGAAACAACTTAGGAGCATTGCCACCTAAACTGGTCTAATGTTCCCTCTTTCAGCAAATGGCCCTGTTGTCTATACGGTTATATGAGGCAGAAACCTCAGACTCATCTTTGAAACATCTAATCCATTATCACATGTTTAAAAATGGCATCTACTGAGTATCTCACATACATCTACATCTCCACTACCATTACCATCTCCCTAATCCAGGCTATTATTTTGTTACCTAGTATCACACTGTAGCCTCCTAAATAGTCTTTCTCTATTTTTTACTCATTAGCTAGAATAACTTTCAGAATGGTTATCTTGGCCATGTTTTCATTAGCCTAAAGCTGTCCGGTACTTTTCTGTTGACTTTGGAATAAAGATAGAACCGTTTTAATGTCTTACAAGGCTCTTCTTCATTGTCTAGCTCCTTCTGCTTTCCATTCTCATTTTGCAACACACTCCTCTTCTCTCTGTGCTTCAGCCATGTATACCTGACTTTTCTTATGCTCCCTACTGCCACAGTATCTTGGCATCTGCTGTGCCCTTTGCCTGAATATTCGTTTTGTTTTGTTTTGTTTTGAGTTGAAGTCTTACTTTGTCGCCCAGACAGGAGTGCAGTGGCACGCTTACAGCCACTGCAGCCTCGACCTGCTGGGCTCCAGTGATCCTTCCGCCTCAGCCTTCCGAGTAGCCAGAACTACAGGCGCGTGCTACCACGCCCGGCTAATTTTTGATTTATTGTAGAATGAGGTCTCACCAAGTTCCCCGGGTGGGTCTCGAACCCATGGGCTCAGGCAGTCCACTCGCCTTGGCCTGAATATTCTTTCTTTCATTTCTTTTGTTAATTTCTGCTTATCCTCCTCTTATGATTCATACCAGTCTTCACTCTCAAAGAAGTTTTCCCTGGTATTTTGGAATCGGTCAGATCGCGCTGTATGAACTGTCATAGCACTGTATGTGTTTCTTTCAAAGGTTTCTTACCTTTATGGTTATATATTTGTTCATTATTATTTGAGTAGTATCTCCTTAGATACTGTATTTACTTCCCCAATCTTTGGTTTGTGCTTTTTCTAAATAAACTCTTTAGAATTTGGTATAATTTGTTGTACGTTTTAGATTCCTTAAGCTTTCTCTGAGTATTTAACTATGTCATTTTATCATTTAATAGTGTGGGCAGGGGAGGGTAGTTGTAGATGCTTGAAATTTTTAAAATTTTTGCTATTGACTTTCAGTGCAATGACCTAACTGATTAATGAGGAATTTGGAGGAAATTGCATATTTATTTTAATCATAGGTAATATGCATACTCATGTTGGCATTTTTCTAGGGAACTCTATAAAAAATATGTTCTCCCCAAGATATTTCTTATAGGGTTTAAACTCATTTGGAAATCTTGGGTAAACAATTTGAAGTTTATTATCTATTTAGTAATGTTAATGTTTCTCTGACAGTTTTTACATTGTTGTTTTTAAATGAAAATTTTAGAATAGTTTCAGATTTACGGGAAAATTTTGAAAACAGTAGAGTTTCCATTTTTGTCCTATTATTTTTTGCTTTTATTATTTTAAACTGGCATGTAATGATTGTACATATTTATGGGGGTAGAGTGTGATTTCTTAAAATATATGTATACAATGTGTAATGGTTCTGACATATTTTTAAAGGTGATACGCACTTAAGTGGCAGCAGTAGAGATGGCCCATTCAAAGAAACGATAACATTAAAGTGGTGTACACCAAGGACAAATAACATTGGTAGGTATTTGGAAATGAAAGAGAAAAGAACAAGTTCAAAAGTTCAAATGTTCTTAAAATATCATATGGGGATCAGTTAGTTCATTTATTTCTTTTTGAATTTTTGTTTTTCATTGTGTGCTTTTTTTTGTTTTAATTGTGGGAATATTTCTTTATATTCTTTCAAATCAGTGTTTTCTTCTGTTTCAGAATTACACTATTGTACTGGAGCTTATCGAATTTCACCTGTAGATGTAAATAGTAGACCTTCCTCCTGCCTTACTAATTTTCTTCTAAATGGTAACTTTCATCATTCAGTGGTTTTGACTGAAATTGTTACAAGTGAAGTTATTAATGAATGTGAATTCTGGAAAGCAATTTTCATCAATATAGTGTAATCATGTATTTGCCAAAACTGTTTTAAACTTACATAATTGGAAATATTCTTTACTAAGGTTTTAAAGTAAGATGACTTTATGTCTAACTTTTAGATTATTGTATCTAAGCAAATTTTATTTAATAATTTTTTTAGTATTTGTATATTAGGATTTTCACCTTTAGATTCTAAATTGATGTTTTTTGGAAGTTGTAATAATACAGACCATTTATCTTGGCCATTGAATTTTAAGTTACAAAGCACATAAGAACTTATTTTTCTTTGAACACTATACCTTTATCATCAATACATATTATATTTTCAGTGTTATAATATATGATTCTTACATATGACCTTAAGTCTGTGGTTTCCTTGTGTGAAAATGTTTTTTGCAAGTCTAAATTATTGGATTCCATCTGCTAAATCTAAATTTTAAAAGCTGCTCTGGTAATTCTTATGTTTAGCTAGGTTTTGAAACCATTGATCTAAAAGAGTCTGTCTTTGTCGTAAGGTTGTTAATGTCATTGTTAAGTTTAAGCACAACTTGATTATCAGACTGGGAAGTTCAGATTAAACAACATTTGGGCACGTGAAATAGAAAGTAGTAATGATTATAGTACTGATGAAGAAGTATTGTGGAGGTGAGTTGAGACTGTGCCTTCTCCCCAAATGTTGTGTAGTATTGATAACCTGAGAATTATCTAGCAGATGTCTCACTGTTTCCTTGATATTCAGGAGAAAAATTTTATATAAACAAGTAATTGAATAAATCATATAATCAAACATATTATACCAGAGACCACTATGCTTGTTTTGGAAGACTGTATAACTATGTAAGCTTGGAGTAACTAAGACAAAGTTAAGGTTAGAATTCAGTTTTTTAGGAATGGAAATGTAGATACACTAAATTAGTAATGCTGATTAAAATATAAGGATCGTAAGTAAAATGAAAAAAATCAGACATAAATCTCAAGTGAATAAATAAGAGCCCTTTTGAATTTCATTACTGATAGCATAATTTTGTTTTTGACAGGTCGTTCTGTTTTATTGGAACAGCCGCGAAAATCAGGTTCCAAAGTCATTAGTCATATGCTTAGTAGCCATGGAGGAGAGATTTTTTTGCACGTTCTTAGCAGTTCTCGATCCATTCTAGAAGATCCACCTTCAATTAGTGAAGGATGTGGAGGAAGAGTTACAGACTACCGGATTACAGTAAGATTCTAATATCTATTAATTTTATGTTTGAGTCTGTCATTCAGCAAGTAGTTATTGAGTGCTTATTATATGCGAATATCTGTGAAAAAAGATTTGGAAGAAGTTGATGATTATTTTAATTAGGTGAATTTTCTGCAGTACTTGCTCAAAAGTTCTCTTTATCGCTATATAGGTTTATTATGTATTTAGTGTATACTGAGATATATCTGAGTTGCAATTACACACTGGAATTATAGAAAGGAATGAAAATTGAACTAAAGCTTTTAGCTGAAATTTAATTTCTGATAACTTAAATGACAAGCAGAAACTTTGAATATTTGAATTGCTGCTAATTTGAAATAACATAAACTTTTGTATTATTGGAAAGAACATAAAAGGAAATTGTATCTATTTTTGGTAGAAATTCTGTTTTTCTGATTTTAATTTTTTATTCTCCCTCCCTTCTTTCATATTTGGTATTTCTGGCTTTCTACTTTTTTGAGGTGGTTGTGAAAATTAAATGTGATTTATGTATACAGATGTACTTTGTAAACCACAAAGCGTTATATACTGTAATTGTTTTTTTATTAAGTTTTTATTTTTTACATCATTTTTAATAAGGAGAAAGCAAATCAGTATTCATTGTAGAAAGTTTAGAGAACACAGACTTCTTAAAAAGAAACCTTCTGGGCTTGGTGGCTCAGCCTATAATCCCACGCTTTGGGAGGCTGAGGTGAGTAGATTGCCTGAGCTCGCCGGTTTGAGACCCGCCCGGGCAACTTGGCGAGACCTCATCTCTACAATACATCAAAAAATTAGCCGGGCGTGGTAGCGCGCTCCTGTAGTTCCAGCTACTTGGAAGGCTGAGGCGGAAGGATTGCCGGAGCCCAGCAGGTCGATGTTGCACTGGCCGGGAGCGGCCACTGCACTCCAGTCTGGGCGACAGAGTGAGACTCCAACTCAAAAAAACAAAAAAGAAAGAAACCTGTAAATTACCTATAATTCCATCATTCAAAGATAACCACCGTTAACATTTTGATGTTATGTCAAGGTTGTTTTTAAATAAGCAAATTTGTCTTCTAATGTGATTGACTCTTTTATCTGTATATGATAGAAAAGAGTTAAATTACAGGAGTGAAAAAAGTGAATCCTCCTTGGTTTTTAGAAAGTGGAATATGCCATGAATGCATTTATGTGTGAGGTTTTCTTCATTTTCTTTCTATAATGGCTGATTGGTTTCAAATTCAAGAGAAGGATACTAAAGTAGTAGGGTTAGAGGGCACTGTTCGAGAAAGTGTTCTGCTGCATATCATAGGGCAGAAGATATCAGGGAAACAGACTAGGACATGTAAGCCATACTGAAATATTAGAAATAGTTTCTAATTTTATCTTATTTGGTTATCATTAGGATTTTGGTGAATTTATGAGGGAAAACAGATTAACTCCTTTTCTAGACCCCAGATATAAAATCGATGGAAGTCTTGAGATCCCTTTGGAACGCGCAAAAGATCAGTTAGAAAAGCATACCCGTTACTGGCCTATGATTATTTCACAAACCACCATTTTCAACATGCAGGCGGTAAGTGTTGAGTAGTATCAACTTTTCTTTCAGATTAATTATATAGTCTGTGTAGAAAAAAATTAGGAAATTTGTAATTTATACCATTTCTCCAGCAAATAATAAAATACAAAAGATTGCTAAAGTTAAAAAATTAAAAATTGAAGTGATAGATGTAGATTCCTTTACCTTTAAAATCAGTTTTAAAATTGAATTCTGCATAGACATTTTGATATTTATTTTTCAAAACAGATTTTCTTTTTTCTTTAAAAAAAAAAAATCTTAACAGGTAGTTCCATTAGCCAGTGTTATTGTGAAAGAATCTTTGACAGAAGAAGATGTGTTAAATTGTCAAAAAACAATATACAACTTAGTTGATATGGAAAGAAAAAATGATCCTCTACCCATTTCCACAGTTGGTACAAGAGGAAAGGGTCCTAAAAGGTAGCTTTTTTCCTTACTTTCTTTATACATCACATTTACCTGATACATATTGTTTCTTAAGATGACTTATCCACATGTAAGTTATATTTGAGAGCATATATGTATATATATATATATTTTTTTTTTAAGATGAAATAATGTAGAGTAATAGAAATGGATATATTATATCTTAAAATTTCACCATTAACTATCAAGTTAAGAGGAAAGAAGCACATGTTTAATTACTTCCTTTTACTTTACCAGTAGCAAGTGGTGACACTTCAATATTATTTAAAGAATATTTCCAAATCTTTCCTGTAGAGATGAGCAATACCGTATCATGTGGAATGAATTAGAAACCCTTGTCAGAGCCCATATCAACAACTCGGAGAAACATCAAAGAGTCTTAGAGTGTCTGATGGCATGTAGGAGCAAACCCCCAGAAGAAGAAGAACGAAAGAAACGAGGAAGAAAGAGAGAAGACAAAGAGGACAAGTCAGAGAAAGCAGTGAAAGATTATGAGCAGGAAAAATCGTGGCAAGACTCGGAGAGGTAACTTCTTGGCATTGATCTAGCACCATGGTGCCTTTGGCATATCATTCTGCATATGGCACATTCAGACATTCAAACTTCATTTAGTAATAGTTTATTTAATACGTGTTTATTCTTTATTACTGTATTTTTATCATTCTTAAAATCTAGAAGATCTTCCTTGGGCTTAAAAAAAATGAGTCTATATTGTTAGGGGTACAGATAGTGTTCGTTTTTCTAATTTCTGAAAATCATAATGCATAATATTTGGTATTATCAGTGTGTACTTTGTGTGTTAAGAACTTCAAAGATATAATTTTACTTCTTTGTCCAGTAAATATTGAATGTTCATGATGTGCCAGGCACAAGATTCCTGCCCTGGAAGAACATACGGTGTTGTAGTAGAAACAGACAAGTAAATTAGTGATTGCTGCAAAGTGTGGAAGGTGCTATTATAAAAATTGGCATAGGATAACTTTGGGAGCACAGAGGAAGAACATATAGTCCTCATTCTGAAAGTGATTCTCAACCCTCTTCTCCCTTAGTTTGTGGTTTATATAATGATGTCAAATTTGAATTTGAAAAAAATTAAATGTAATCAAAGCTTATAAATAAAAATATTATATCAGCTAGCTAGATCTTCTATCTCCTTGCCAGAAATTAGGCAAACAACCAGGTAACAATGATTATAGTGGCAGTGTAGTAAGTTCCTTAAAAATGAAACAGAACCTTTTATTATGGACAATTTCAAACATGTACATTAGTAAAAAACAAATAGGTGCCCATCATCTACCTTCAATAATTAGCAATTCACAGTGGATCTCATTTCATATACAGTAAGTCCCCTGCATACTAACCTTCAAGTTATGAACTTGAACTATGCACACCTGTTTTTTTTTTTTTTTTTTATGTAGTTCTCTCTACCAGGTGTCAGTATAGTCCATTAAATACATACAGTTATTAAATACATTGTGTTAGTTAGGCTTAACTTCATTAGACTTAAAACAAATTGGACTTTATAGATGCGCTCTTGGAACAGAACTCGTTTGTATATTGGGGACTTCCTATATCTCCCTATCCACTTCACCATCTCCCCCTAGGAATATTTTGAAGCTAACTTAGAAAATATATAATTTCATCTGTAAATAATAGAACACTCTTCTCTTTGACTTTAGAAGTTCACTTTTTTAGTGCTACTGAGCTTCTGAAGCAAAACTGGCTCACTGTAAGAAAAGGAAAAAAGTACACTCCTTCAGATCTCACTGAGCTTAAGTATACTCCTATATACTTTGGGAGTGTTTTTGTTCCCTGATGAAATAAAAAAAGTTAAGTTCCTAACTTGTGGAACACAAATACATTTCCACAGTATGTTGACTAGAGAACGAATGAGTGTAAACTTCTTAATCTTATTTGTAATTTGAAATACAGTAGTATTTTGTCCATATCTTTAAAAATTAAAATTATGCAATTTCTTCAGAAGATAATCATTTTTCACCTTTTAAATTTTAGCTTCTTAAGTTTCCTCTCTTTTTAATATTTTACAGCTGACTTATTCTGAATTATTACATTATCATTATGAAGAGAAAAGGAAATTTGTGTATAATTTATTAAGTTCTGTTACTGGATTTTAGGTTAAAGTTCGTGCTTAGTCCCTAGGTTTATTTTGTGAGATTAGCTATCTTTTATAAAGATTGATATGCAAAGGTAGTTTGATTATAGAGCCATATTTAGACTTTTAAAACTTTAAACTTTACATTTCACTATTTGTCCCTTTGAAAGATTAAAAGGAATCTTAGAACGTGGAAAAGAAGAGCTGGCTGAAGCTGAGATTATAAAAGATTCACCTGATTCCCCAGAACCTCCAAACAAAAAACCCCTTGTTGAAATGGATGAAACTCCACAAGTAGAAAAATCAAAAGGTAAGGCAGAATTATAGAACTAGGTTTGTGAAAAGTTTTCCAATTAAGCTCTGTTTTGTACAGTGTTATTTAATATGTTGTATATGTGAGGAAGAGCTCTTAACTCTTCCTGGATGTTGTTTAGGAGATTCTCTGTTTACAGCCTTAGAAAATATAGGCAGTGAATATATTTGTCACTACTGAAAAAAAAATAGTATCATATCTCCATTAACGAAGCCTTTGGAAAATAAATAGGTTTACTATCACATTTTTATTTTAAGAAATTTTAAAATGTAAACTTGAATGTGTTTATGTTCCTGACCCTGTGCTAAGTGCTTTGTTAGGGAAGGTTGTAATATCATTCTGTTGATAAGTTAAAAAGGTTTGAATGAGCTTTAGTGTAGGTATTGTTATAAACAATATTTTTACTGTAAGGCCTCTTATCTTTTGCTTATAAGCTGAAAAGTTTCTGAAATCATTCTTAGGCCTTAGTTATCTCGAAGGTAAACTAGATTTAGTCCTTTTGGGGTTTGTGGGAAATGGTATGCCATCATTGGACTGTCTGATATCTTGCCACTGTGCCTATTTTAAGGCAATTAGACCTCAGAGCTGGCCAGATTATGATTACTGGCTGTGCATCCTAGAGAGAAGGTAGGCTTGTTTGCTTTTTATTTATTTCTGTCATATTATATACATTGTGATACATGCTATATTCTTCAGTTCTCTAATTTCTTTAAAATTGGAGATCATCCTTGCAGGCATTTGCCAGAATAACTAGAAAATAATAGGATTTAAATAAATGTCTATTGATAAATTATTTCTCACATGACAAAAATATATTCTGTTGATTAGGATGAGAAATTCAGGTTTACTTTAAACAATATTTCAGCAATGCTTAGAAAATAGAACTCTAAAGACTGTTATTTTATACTGACAAAAAAATTGCAAACAACCAAAACACATATTAATAAGAAAATGATCAAACGATGGTGTGTCCATAGGGTGGAATTTATATAACCCAAGAGTAATTATATTGTCACAAATGCCCACTCTTCCCTCTTGCAATGTTTGTATAATCATTTATGTTTTAGCTTAAGCACCTCCTTCTTCAAGAAAGACTTCCCTCACTTCTTTTATAATTAAATTGGGTACTTTGTGTTTTCTTTGCATCTGAGGATTACTACTATTATAGCACTTATGGCTTATTAACATCTTGCCTCTGCTATTAGTA
The DNA here is from genome assembly GCA_963574415.1 of Tarsius wallacei. Taxonomy (NCBI): domain Eukaryota; kingdom Metazoa; phylum Chordata; class Mammalia; order Primates; family Tarsiidae; genus Tarsius; species Tarsius wallacei. The sequence continues at coordinate 14,683 of CAUYQG010178882.1, read as the reverse complement.
TGAAAGGTCTAAAGGGTAGGAACTGTTTTAAGTGTACTATCACATTACTACTACTCAAAACGGGTACCCTTGTTGATGGGGTGTGCCCCTCCCTCCCTTGGCAATTTCCCTCAACTGCCAATCCCCGCCCTCCACCCCCCGCAGTTTCCCACTACTGCCAATCCTGGTTTTTTTTGGGTTTTTTTTGCCAATTCCTTTTTTATGGCCCACTTCTACTATAGGTTTGATTACTGAATGAATGGGTAAATGAATGACTATGTAAAATAAGTTTTTTAAAAAGCAGACCGCAGGACCATATATACTGTAATCTCAGTTTCATTCAAGTTTATATATATATATGTACTAGCTTGTCATTTAGATGAAATATCAGTTATCATTAAATTAAAGGGATCCCTGATGCTTCCCACCCGAGAAACACTATATGCAATAGCCCATATAAGAAGCAACTTGATTGCAAATCACTACCTGCTTTTGTAACTTTACATTTGAGGCTGATACGCATACTTGAAAAATGTTTGTTTCTTCTTCCATTCTATTTTACAACCTAAATTTCATGTCTTTTCTGATGAGCAACTTACCTGGGCCTTTTATTATACTTCAGTTTTGTCTGCTTTGAAAAATGACTTCCCCAGGCCTACCCAAGATGAATTTTGTGCCTGCTGTGTATGCTGCAATAAGTGTTGGCCTATTCTTAATGTGCCCTCCAGGTCTGGTAAAAATCTGTTCAGTTCTCTTTGTATGATGCAGTAAGAGAAAAACCAAAAACTCACTTTGTTGGCATTGAAAAAAAAAAATAGGCTGGGCAAGGTGACTCACACCTGTAATTACAGTGCTTTAGGAAGCCAAGGTGGGAGGATTGCTTAAGGGCAGGAGTTTTAAGACCAGCCTGGGCAATATAGTGAGACTTCTGTGAACTCTACAAAAAGTTTTTTAAAAATTCGCTGAACATGGTGGCATATGCCTGTATTCCCAGCTACTCAGGAGGCAGAGGCAGATGGATCACCTGAACCCAGGAAGTTGTGGCTGCAGTGAGCTGTGATTGTGCCATTGCACTCCAGTCTTGGTGCCAGAGTGAGATGCTATCTCAGAAAGAAAAAAAAATACTAGACTATTTTTAATTGCTAGAGTAGGGTACTATGATAATTTTATTTTCTCCTTTATGTGTTTTATTGTTTGCTAATTTTTTGATCAACATGTATTAGTTTTATAATAAAAATAAAATAATTTTTAAAATTTAGTTCTTAAAAATTTACACAGAATAAGACTCTTCTTGGTGTACAGTTCTGTTTAGACAATGCATACAGTTGTTTAATGACCATAGTCACAATCAAAATATCTAACGGTTTTTCACCCCAAAAGATTTCCAGTTTTTTTGTACTGACCCTTTGTTGTCAGTATCCCTCAGTCCCCAGTCTCTGGTAGCCAGCGATATATTTTCTCCTCCTGTAATTATTCCTTCTACAGAATGTCTTATCAGTGAAAGCAAATTTTGTGCTGCCTTTTGAGATTTGTTTCTTTTATATAGCATAATACATTTTGAAATTTATTTGTTGCAGGTGTATCAGAGTAGTTTGCTCTTTTTATTCCATTTATTTATAAAGTATATGACTCACTTTATAAAAAACTTATTTTTCCACCGTGGCTGTGCATTTTGCATTCCTACTACCAGCATGTGAATGTTCTGGGTGTTGTGCATTTTTGCTAGCACTTGCTGTTATCAGAGTTTTTTTTTTTTTTTTTTAAGCTATCCTGTGAGGTGTGTAGTGGTATTTCATTGTAGTTTTAATTTATATTTATTTTGTGATTAATGATGATGGGCCTCTTCTCTGCATATTTCTTATCTATATGTTGTCTTGGGTAATTTATATTTATTTTGTGATTAATGATGATGGGCCTCTTCTCTGCATATTTCTTATCTATATGTTGTCTTGGGTGATGGGGCCATTCAGATATTTTGTACATTTTTTAATTGGGTTTTCTTACTGATGGATTTTGAAAGTTCTTTATTTATTTTGGATACAAGTTCTCTGTGAGATATGTGATTTGCAAATATTTTTTCCCAGTCTGTGGCTTGTTCTTCTCTTAAAAATGACTTTTGCACAGAGGTTTTAAATTTTGATGAAGTCAGATTTTCCAATTTTTGCTTTTGTTTATGCTTTTCATGTCATATGTAAGAAATCTAACCCAAGGTCATGAAAGTTTATTCCTATGTTTTCTTTTAGGAGTTCTGTAATTTTTGACTTTACATTTAAGCCATGATCAACTTTTGAATGCTTTTTTAATAAGGTATAAAGTATGGATCAGTATCCATTTTTTTTGCATATAATGTTCTAATGTTCCAGCAGCATTTGTTGAAAAGACTATCCTTTCTTCACTGAATTGCCATTGTACATTTATGAGAAATTACTTGACTGTTTATATGCGAGCTTATTTCTGGAGTCTTTTTTATATTCTTTTGGTTTATGTAGCTATTCTTTCACCAATAAGTGCTGTTAATAGTCACTTCAAGTTAAGTCTCGAAATCGGGAAGGAAAAGAAGGGTCCTTAACTTTTTTCTTTGTTTTGGCTATTCTAGTTTCTTTTGCCTTGTTGTATCATGCAGGAAAGAGTTCACATAGCATTCTTGAGACTATGATTATTCGAAAAGCTTGCTTGCAAGTTTGGCCCTTGGCTGGCATCTGAAAACTTGGCTTTTGAAGCATTCCCTAAATGATTAAGTTATTTTGCCTTACAGCTGAACTGAACACCTGCTTTCCTTCTGGAAGTCTTTTGTCTGTTGTAGTTAGGCAGAGATGCCTACATAATCAGCCTTCAGTAAATACCCTGGACTCTAAGTCTCAAACAAGCTTTTCTAGCAGAAATACTGCACACAGGGACTGTATTTTTGCCCCTGGAGATAGTGTGCACTTTGTGATGCTCACTGGAGGGAGACAGCGGGGGAAGCCCAGAAATGGATTCCTCCACTCTTTGCTGGATATGTTTCTTCTGCTTACTGATGTGTCTGTGTATCCTTACTGTGTTGCTGTAATAATTCTTAACCACGAGTATGACTCTACATTTAGTCATTTGAGTCCTTACAGCAAATCACTGAATTAGTGGGTCATCTTGGGGATCCTGAAACACATATGAATTTTAGAATAAAAGGAAGATGATGTTGCCTTACTTGTATAAAATAAACAATAGAATTAAAGGTAAATTTGTTAAATTTACAATTTGGAAGTAGTAAACTATTCTGTCTTTTTTTCTTCTTTCAAATATAACACCAGGGCCAGTGTCCTTATTATCCCTATGGAGTAATAGAATCAATACTGCCAATTCCAGAAAACATCAAGAGTTTGCTGGACGCTTGAACTCTGTTAATAACAGAGCTGAGTTATATCAACATCTTAAAGAGGAAAATGGGTTTGTGTTATTTATTGTCAAAATTGGTTTTGTTAATTGCCTGTTACCTTAATATTAATAAACACTGTTTATTTGTTGTATTCAGTCGTGTTTTTATTACTATTATTGTGAACGAGTACATGTTACCTATAGGGAAAAAATTAACTTCTTTGATTCTTGGTACTCATAAAAGACTTAATTATGTTGATTGTAACTGCTACTACTTAGTAAACATCACAGAAGTAAAAATCATAGACACTTAGTATGCAATACTGAATCTATATAAAATAACAAGGGGAAAATATTTTCCTATCAACTAATAGATTATTAAGAATATTAGGCTATGCATGGTGGCTCATGTCTGTAATTTTAGCACTTTGGGAGACCAAGGCAGGAGGATTGCTGAGGCCAGGAGTTCAAGACCAGCCTGGGCAACATAGAATTTTAAAAATATCTGGGTGTGGGGTATGCTTCTATGTAGTCCCAGCTATTTAGGAAGCTGAGTGGGAGGAGGTCGAGGCTACAGTGAGCTATGGTCATGCCACTGCACTCCAGCCTGGGCAACAGAGTGAAACCCTGTCTTAAAAGAAAAAAAAAAACGAATATTGATTATAATTGAATGAATCTCAGATCTGATTATTTTGATCTTTTTTTTTTTTACAGAAATTATCTTTAAAATGTATTGGTAAAAAAATTTCTTTAGTAGAAAAGAAAATACTTGACAAAATGGTAGAGATTTTTTTGTTTTGTTTGCTTTTTTGGTTAAGGGAGAGTGGTATAGTAAAAAAGCAAAAATAGTAGCCTTTGACATGTAACCTTGGGAAAGTCACTTAGTCTCACTGGGCCTCAATTTTCACTCATCTGCAAAATGGGGAAGTTGAATTAGCTAGGGTAACTCTAACTTTATTCTTTTCCTAAAGTGCTAATGTTCTTCTATGAATATTTAAGATTTTAATTTTCAAGTGAGAAGTTGATAATTAAGGAGGTAAAATATGGATAGTTAATGAATGTTTTATTTTACCAACTCATTTTTTTTCTCCTGTTTTTCAGGATGGAGGCAACAGAAAATGGAAAAGCCAGCCGGCAGTGAAGAGTGACTTGAATAACTAAATTTAGTATATTGCATAAATATTTTGGGCGGAATTTGATATAAGTACTTTTACAGCAAGATTGTATAGTAATGTTGCCTGGACTGGTTTTTACATTTTTTAAATATTTCAACTAACTATCTTTTTTGTACTAATTGTGAAATTGGCACACAAGTAAAAAATATACATTTGAGATGATTCGTTCTCCCAAATCACACAAGTTTATTTTATGGTAAAAGATCTTCTCTCTGGAAAGTTTTTAAAGAAATTCTTAGGCTTCTCTTTGCCAAATAAATCTATTAAAATATCTGATGTGCAAAATTTTGGATTATTACTTTAGAAAAAAAGGTATTACTGTTTAATACAACCTATCGAAATTTTAAAAAATAGGTAAGATTTACATTACTTAATATAAAATCCTACTTATTAATCTGCATCATGTATGTGCTTTTCCAAAAAAGAATGATATTTTTTATTTTATATTATTTTGTGTGTGTTTGTGTTATCCATATAAAAGCAGAGTTTTCAAGCAGTTGATATAAATTTATATTTACTGGTATTGGGTAATACTTCTTTTTTCTGCCAAAAATTTACCGTCCATTTACTTTTCATATTGAAAGAGACACAGAGGCTATTACGTCACAGACTTAGAAAATGGAAAGTTGTTGTTTTTATCCCTGAATAGAGTCTTGGTCTCTCATTTCTCAGGAATGTCATTGTTGTATGTTTCATGATCCTCCTTCTGCTTCATCTGGGAGTGCATAATGTTGCAAGAAACATGTTATTTCAATGTTAAATGCTAATTCTAGGTTTGTCATTTCTTTTCATGGCTGTTTATTAGAGAAGGGAAAAGCTCTTTGTTTATACAGATTTTCATATTCATACATTTATGCAGTTTTATATTCATACATTTATACAGATTTTTATACTCATTTATGTAGATTTCAATATTTTCTATTTTTGAAAAAACAACCTGTGTTTAAACAAGGGTCCAGGGTCTCCCATGTCAACCTGGTGAAATTTCCATTTTTCTCCTGTGTCTGTCTCATTCTCAGCCCTTGCATTTTCCCTCTTCTCACTCCAGAGCTGTTTGTATTCCTTACCAGTGTATTTAGGTTATACATCTATACAAACATCCGCAAGCGCTACCAGGTCTAATTAGCATCTTAAACGTGCAAGGTTTAAGAAGCTGTGACCCAACACCTATTTAATAGATCATATTTACTTTTGAATGGGCTCTGATGCTTTATATCTTATTTTTGTTATCCAGTTTTCAGTTGGTGCCCAGTTGGGGTAAAGTTGGTTTATTTCTTGATCCAGAGGCCTTCTGACACTGGTATGTTGTTTTGTTCTCGGTTTATGCTCCTTCTCTTCCCATGTACTGAGGTCATGCTACTTGTTGACAGTCTTAATCTACATTTCAGTCTCCAGTTTTAGATACTATTTACGAACTCCTGTCATTATGCTCTGCTAACCAGGGGAATGTTTATGTGACTCCATTTTGGACTGTGCCTGGAGCTCTCTCTATTCCATGCCGTTGGTTGTTAGACTCTCCAGCTGACTCATTGTACCTGCTTAACTAGATATTCTTTGGGCACCCAACCCCACTCCCTACGGAGCACCCATTTTGAGGATTTAACTAGTCCAGAGAAGGGGACAAAATGTAAGTTTAAAAAATTTATCACTCATAGTCTTATTCTGTTTTCTGCTGCTGTAACAATATCACAGATTGGGTAATTTAAGAAAAGTTTATCTGGCTCACAGTTCTGGAGGCTGGGAAGTCCAAAACTGAGGGACTGCATCTGGTGAGGGTCTTTGTGCTACTGACATAACATGACAGAAAGGTAAGCAAGCACAAAAAACAAGACAGGAAATAGGCCTAAAGTTCATCCTTCTATCAGGAACTCACTTGTGCAATAATTAACCCAGTCCAGTGATAACAGTATTCATTAATGCATTCATGAAGGCTGAGCCCCCATGGCCTAATCATTTCTTTTTTTTCCCCTTGAATTGTAGTCTCACTCTGTCGCCCAGGCTGGAATGTAGTGGCACACTCATGGCCACCCCAGCGTCAACCTGCTGGACTCAGGCCATCCTGTCTCAGCCTTCCAAGTAGCCAGAACTACAGGCACACACTACCACACCCAGCCAATTTTTTGATCTATTGTAGAGGATGAGGTCTCCAAGTTGCCTAGGCTGTTCTTGATCCCGTGGACTCAGGCAGTCCCCTCACCTCAGCCTCCCAAAGTGCTGGGATTACAGGCTTGAGCCTCCGCCCAGTCAGCCTAACCATTTCTTAAAGGTCTCAGCTCTTAATGCTGTTACAATGGCAGTAACAGTTTCAACATGAGTTTTGATGAGAACATTCAAACCATGGCACTCAGTCATACTGAAATGAAGTCCAGAATTAATGATCTTGAGAATCAAAGTGAACAGATACACTTTCAATTACATTTGGAGACTCTCTTTACTAAAAGCTCTTGTATTTTTTAAATTACAGTGTAGGGCAAAATTATTACATTCCTCTTATCGCGTGGTATGTTTGACAGAGTCGTAATACTGTGAGATGATACTCCAAAGAGTTCCGTTGTATTGGAATATTGTTCAGAATCACCATATGGACATGTGCAGCCATTGTTACAACTGGCATAGAGTTATTAGTCTGTAGACTGATTGACATGAATGCCTCAGGTAAGTATTAAGAATCAGTTTGAGCAATACCTAGCTTGGCTTTGGAGGACCATCACCACTTATTTGGATTCTTCAGTAACTACACTTGCTTTTTTGCCTTTACAGTGAACTAGGGTGCTTTTATCTCAGGGCAAAAAAGTTTATGGTACTTTGTAACAATCTTAAGATTGTTTTATGAAGCACTGAGTTATTTCTGGCATATTTCAATGAAAATTATTAGTATAATTGCACACATAAGGACAAAAGCATCCAGATGGCAATTTTGTTACAGAGGTGCTGCTTAAGGTGAGCAAATATAGAAATTTTCAATTATAAATATTTGGTGCATTCAATTTAAGAAAGCCAGATGGGCGCTGTGGCTCATGCCTATAATCCCCACATGTTGGGAGGCAGAGGCGAGAGGATTGACTGAGCCCAGGGGTTCAAGACCAGGCTGGGCAACTTGGAGAGACCTTGTCTATAATAAATCAAAAAAATTAGCTGGGTGTGGTGGCACACATCTGTAGTTCCAGCTGCTTGGGAGGCTGAGGCGGAAGGATCGCCTGAGTCCAGCAGGTCGAGACTGGTGGCCGTGAGCATGCCATTGCATTACAGCCTAGGTAACAGAGTGAGACTCCGACTCAAAAAAAAAAAAAAAATTCTCGGGGTCTGAATTTATCCTTAAGTTTGATTTCATTAAGCTCTATATTTCAATATTTAGATGAACATCTTAGATGGAACCATATGAAATTACCATTTTTATATACAAAATATAACTGAATATTGGTAATTTGGTATGGTTCAATCTATATATTTGTCTTCATATCCTGTCTGAATATTTAGTAGAAACTAAATCGAGCAGCTTCTGTGTAATGAAACAATTTTCTCCTAAAGAAAAGTACAAACTTAATTTTGTGTATGATTAGATATTTCTTTGTAACATTTTAAATGAGTTCCACGGCTGTTTTTAATCAGTTGAAAATGAAAAGATTTAAAGGGGAAAAGTGATACTGAGTTAAGTGCCCCTATAATTTCTTTCTCAGTGTAGTAACAAACTATTTAGATGAGAATGTTAAGAAGAAAGTATTGTTCTGTTTTAAAATAGGTAATCACATTAAGTTTATGTGCTTACCAAGTTCAAGAACAAACCTCTTGGATCCTATTTAATGGGAAACAGAAGGAAAAACAAAGATCAGGGAGATAGGAAAAAAGTGCCAGGGGGCCACAGAGATGATCAGAAGGCTGAGGATTAAAAGGGCATTTGGGCATGCCAACCAAGGTGCTGGTAGTGACTTCCAAAAACCATTCCCCCGGAATGGAGAGAAGAGAAGCTAAATTGCAGTAATTAAAGGTTACTTTAATGAAGTTAAATGTAGAGGATGGTGAATGTTGTCAGATGTTTCAGAAGTAAGGTAACAGAAGTGTCCTTGCCTCTAACGGTAGCTTGATAGAATTGAGGGAAGGTTTGTTACTTTTTGGTACTTGTTAGGTCAATGTGATGAACTTGTTTACAAACTAAAGGTAAAATACAAGGAAGAGGTAAAGATTCCATAATTCTTGCCATACATGGTGGAACTATAACTATTACTGTTATTTACAATTACTCATACCTTTATGCCAAGGGTTGTAATGAGTGCCTTGAATCGGCAGTTTACAGCACTTTTCACATTTGGAGATGCTGGCGCCGGTAGCGGAATTAGTTACCATAATGGATGAGTCATAATTTGTTTATGGGGTTAGTAGCCTGGGTGACAGATTTATAACTGATCCAGGCTTTTAAGGGAGAAATAAGTGATTAGAATTAATTGGTGGTACATTAATACTGTTAACACAGAAGACAAATTACTGCTTATCTTTTGACAATTTGATTCAGTGATTGTTTATTTTACCTAATTTCTAAATTGATTAGCCCTGTTTTTTGAACAGTTGTCAATGCATTTGGATTTCCGATAACAGGTATTTTTCCTCTGGCTAATGAGATCCATTTTATAATGGAATAAGTGTTGATGTTTTGGAAGTTGGAAAAATAGCAGGGATCACATTTTTTCTGTAAGCCTGGTGTTGAGAAGACTGGTAACCCTCTCTATAACTGAGGTGAATGTAAGACTTCACAATTCAGGATGGGTGGCTTTCGAGACCTTAGCGCATCCATTTTGTGGTCGTTATTACTTGCTAAGGTTCCTCCTTGAAACACCAAGGACTGAGGAACAAAGTAAGTCTTACAGTTCTTACAGAAATGGTAAGCTACACTGGCTGCTGCTGCTACCACAATCAGTACGCAGATACTTACCAGAAGAGCCTTTCTAAACCAGGCACTATTTTCTATGCTAGATGAGACTAGAATATTGTTTTCAGTTAAGGACCCATTATCTGGCTCCAGAGTAAGGCAGAACCCACTATATGTGATGTTCTCAATTGTGCCAATTTTGTATTCTGGCAACATAGCATATGCAAAGTTTGGATGAACATTTCCATCAGGCCTCCTTAGTTTAAACATTTCCTGAATTTTTTTGTGAGGACACCATTTCAAAGAACTGCCATTGACTAAACATAAGGCCCTATTATACCAGGAGATAATAGTAGACCCTGGTCTCAGGGTAGTTAATACATTCTGCCCAGGTTTGCTAGAGTTTAGATAGCGAGTTTAGTAAAAAACAAACCAGTCCTCTCTCTCTTTTTAATAAAGGAGTAGAAACTGTTTTTTGTATGCAGAGTGTAAATGTGTCAGGGAGTAATTCTGGGTAGCTTCAGTTCAATGGTCAAAGGCATCTGAGCAACCAGGCCCCCTGAATCAGTGGCACAAATAATAAATTCCTGAGGGGAATACTGAAAATCCAATTCTAGGGGATATCCATATAGTATTTGATGAGTCACATCAAATCTAGCCAGCTTTCTGGGCCTGATGGATAGTCATTTTCTGGTTTTATTGCAAGCGTCAGGTGAGTTGAGTTGCCATCTTCCTGATCATAGAATGTGTCAGGAGGTATTGGGAAGTGAAATCTGTGCCCAATAGTTGCTGTTATCAATTGAACTGGATTAACAGCTGTTGGAAATGTGTTGGGTTGACCTAGAAGAAGCAAACAAGAAACAAATTTCAACAAATACTACTCTTAATTTTAATGCTTAAGGCTGTCTTGATGGTTGATTTGTTTTCCCCTGATTTTTTTTTTTTATTCACTTTTTGGGCCTGATTTGCACAGGGAAGTGGGAAAGCATCTACACACACACACACACACACACACACACACACACACTCCTACCTTAGTAGGCCCTCCTGTATTTGACTAACTCCAAAAATATCATGTAAATATAACTCCAGAGAAGAGTGGAAGGGGCTGACTTCTTTCATCTCTGTTTTTAGCTTTTGATTTGGGGACACTTCATCTCTTCAAGGGTCAGGTTCATTAATCTCAAACCCTGACTAACCCCCTTCCTTTTTCTCCTTCCTTCTTCCCTCTCCCTCCCTTCCCTTTTCATCTCCCCTCTCATCATCAGCTGGTAGATTTTGTATTACAGACTTGAGGTTGTTTCTACGTTTTCATGTAATTTGTTAGTTTGCAAATTCTTTTGACCTTAAATATGGAAAAGGATCTTGAAATCAGCCAATCAGTAGTACAGACTGACTAAATCTGGGTCAGGGGACTTCGGAAGAACAATATTGTGGCAAAGATTCCAAATACCTAATTTTTTTGTGTTAGTTAAAAGCTTAACAGGAACAATTTTACATCATTACATAAAAGCTGTATAATTGAACTGAGACATAGTAATGAACTAGTGCCCAAATTTCAATTAACACAGTTAAATCTCAAACTAGAGAAAATTAGCTCTGCATAGAGATGTTTTGGTGTTTTCTAAGAAGGAAGATGAGATGGCTTATTATCCCAAAAATGGCGCTATGGTGCAATATAACAAAGGTAGGAGGCTTTAGATATTGTAGGTAGGACTAAGTTGGAAAGAAGAGGAGGGTTGTGTACTGAAATAAACCATGACTCAAGAAGAGGTTACCTGACGCAGAAAGACTATTTGAAAGTGACATCTGAGTATTGATCGTTGCATATTTTATGGGATTGGTTAGCTGTAAGTTCTTAACTATTAGGGAGATAAGGTTTCTACTGATTTCAAACAGGCTCAAGTTTTATTGGCATTACCATTCCTTGGTGATAGAATTGCTCACCTGGATATGACATGGCCTTAGGTTTCTGAGATGCAGAATGCAGGGCACATGGCAGAATCTGTGTTTCTTGGAGCAATTCATATTTAGTGATAGACAAATTGGTTGTACCTTGTCTAAATAATGCCTCTGGAAACTTTGAGTAGTGACTCCAGATGAAATGGTGAGCACGTTCGATGTTTAATTTAAACATAGGAAATCCTCCCAATTAAAAATCAATGAGATTTTTCCCATGGAAGTTACCATACAAGTATGCTTCAATTTGAAGCAAGTTCTAGGAATCACTGTGAGATGAACTTGTTCAGAGAAGATGAGCAGAGAGGATGATAAAAGCTTACATTTAATGAATGTTCCAGACACTGCTAAGTGCATATTTCATTTTATCTTTACAACAACTATATTGGGGTAATTATTATTCTCCATTTATCAGTGATGAAAGTAAAAGTACAAAAGTAAGGTGACTTACCCAAGGTCACACATACAGTAAATTACAGAGCTAGATTTCAAACCCTCATATGTTTCACTATAGATAATGAGTTCTAACCACACTGACTGCAGTATATCGTGATAAATAAAGCTAAACGAAAGAGGATGGTTTTAACTTCAGCAGTAGAGATTGAATCTGTTAGCAAGCATTTTTCTAACTATGGTGGTCTTTAAAATTGCAACAAATGATTACTGTCTGGATGATTTAGGAATAATAATAACCAGAATGATGGCTTAAAGTTCCTTCCAGATTTGTGAATTTTTGATTACTCTGACTATTCAATGTGTATAGGGCATAAGATGAGGACTATATTTTGTTGTTGACTTTGCTTACATGATATATCCTTTTCTCCTAAAAAATCACTGTTCCCTGTAAAAATACTGGAACACAAAAAAATACAGAATCAAGCACACATAATTTCATCACACAGTTAACTCAAGGTACTCTGTTTTAATCATTTAGTTGTTTGCTGCTTATTATATAAAGATTCTCTGAAAAATATGGCAACGAGAAAACTAAGTAACTGCCACAGTCTTACCTTGTATATTGTTAAAGTCAGAAATAGTCCCATGTATTGTCAATACATTTTTAGAGGTATGTGGGTGACTTATCACCATTTCAGTAAAATCCAGGTTGAACATTGTGTTGCCTGGCAAAATTTGGCTAGTTTTTGAGAATTTACGGACAGCTAGGTAGCCTGTGTCTGAGAACCAGTTACTACAGACATAACGTTCTAGTCTTTGGGCTCATACTTTCAGGCAATTCAAATGCATTTGTGAATTTGGGCAGCTCAGAAAGGAATAATTCAGATAAGTCATGTAATTGAATAAATGATGGGGTCTCCTTAGAATAAGATTGAGTTTTCATAATCACATCATAGGATGAATCTTCATCTGAGAGGTTGCTGGTGAAACAAGTGGGTTCCAAGGGGAAAAAAGTTGAGTCAGAAGTACTCTTGGAAACAAGTGTTGTACTTATGCTCATGCCAGGAGGTGAAGTTGCCTCTATAGGAATGGAGAATGAACGAATCTGTTGAGAAACTTCTGGAATGCCTGGGGTATGATTATGCTTCTGATGGTACTGTTGATTTAGCTGGCTTGACAGGGATGGTTGGCTGAACTCAAGGGGAAAGAGGGGGGATGCTAATATCCCCCTTGCTGATGCTGAAGGTGTCAGGAGACTGTTGGATGACTCTGCAGATCTTTCCAGGTAGACTGGAACAGAGCCACTCCATTTGCTGAGAAATGTTGTCTTTGAAGAGAGTTCTTTGGAAGGCATGGCTACATCCTGCATTACTGCAGCAGAGATTGATGACCTGAGAAAGTGAGAGTTTTTGGATAATGAAAGGAGAGCTTGTGAATACCAAGCTTGACTAATTGATCCTGGGACAAGGTCAGGTAAAACAGGATGCTTTTGTATTTCTGGTCTGTGAAGCAGGATGTGCCCTTTTGTTTCCCACTCTGGAGAGTCTAGTTTTTCTACTAACATTGACACTGTAGAAGTTCTTCCCTGAAGGAAGTCAGAATCTGTGAATGGAGTAGTTTTTAGTACCATAGAAGGGATGATCTCAGGAAAAGCAAGAGCGTATTCAGGGTTTGTAGTCAAGGACATTTCCTTTAGTGAATGCTGTGATACTGCTGTATGTCGTGGCCTTGTAGTCTTCGTGTACTTTTGGAATAAAGTATTTGGAGTAAATTCAGGATCAAGGATAGAAATGGTCTGACTGAAAGCAGCAAATAAGCTGGAAGTTGGTAATGCCTCTTCTTTGGGCATGCAGTGAGTTACTGAGGTGGGTACCAAAACAGAGAAAGGCTTGCTTAGTCTTGTTGTCATTTCAGTTGGCCCCATTGTTGAGGTTGGGATTGTTCTTAACTGCCTGGGCCGTTGTCTTGGAGATTTTTGAAGTAATCTCCAACTTTTAATCTTATATCCTAAAATTTGGGCAAGATACTCAGAGCAAGCTTGCTGTCTAAAAATTTGCATTAGCTCTGGCAGTACTGTAGAAACCTTGTATTCCATAGGCCAGTGGAATTGTACAAAGTGACCTTGTAAAGTGATGGCATGCCTAGGGTCTTCAGCCAGCACTGGAAAATTCCACAGGTACTTGTTTCTCTTGCTTCTGAATGAGCTCATAGTTACTAAAGAAAGATCCAAGTGGAAATAGCCTGCCAGGGTGTATACCAAAAAGAGACGTTCTTGAACACCAAGAGCTTCAGCAGCTGCGTTAAGAGTAATTTCAGCTATAATGACGGAAAACTCCTCTGAACCTTCTTGGACCCCAACACTGAAGATTTAAAACAACAACACAGCACGGATTACTGCTTAGCATGCCATTGTTTTTATGTAGTCCTTTAGCATTTTTATGGTATTGTCACATACATCATTTCATTGCTACCTCCTACAGCTAGAAGGGAAGGGAGGGCAATTGTTACTGTCCTTAGTTTATAGTTGAAGAAGCTGAGGTATAAAAGTAGCTTAAGTAAAATGTGCAAAGACAAGTGGTAAGTGCCTGGTCTAAATCTGGGTATTCTGACTTCAAATGGGAAAGTAGGGAGTTTCACTGGAAAAGCTGTGGGTTTTGGAGTTTAAAAGTTTAAATCCAACCATTGCATTGTTAAACTCTGGTGTCTCCACACGATATGGCTCTTTGAGCTATGGCCATCATGTTTTCTTAGCTTTGGCCCCCTCTCCTACCTTGGGGAGATGAGAGGGGAGATGAAAAGGGAAGGGAGGGAGAGGGAAGAAGGAAGGAGAAAGGGAAGAGCATGAGGAAGGAAAGGATAGGAAAGGGCAGAGGGAAGGGAGAAGGGAAAGAAAGGAACAGGAGAGGCCTAGCAGAAAGACTAATTCATCAGTATGCCAGGTAACTCGCAGAGTGCCTTATCA
>CAUYQG010178878.1:0-36739 GCA_963574415.1 Tarsius wallacei | reverse complement strand
TTCAGCTGCCTTTCAACCCTAGCTTGGGGCCTTTTCTTTTCATGGCTTCCTTTCCAGAGCGGCTGTGGTATGTCCATGGGCTTTTTGTTGCTGTCTTAGCTTTTTTGGTGACATGTACCTCCACGGCTGTGATTTCTTTTGTTAACGAGTTCCTACCTGGATTCCGTGCTGTGTGTTGGATGGAGGGTCCCAGGAAACACAGTCGTGTGTCGCAGCTGTGCAGGCTGTCAGAGGCTGGCCCACTGTTGCTCGCTCATGGACCCTCAGTGCTGATGGCCACTTTCATGTGCCGCTAGCCTTCTGCTGAAATTCCACACACTAACATTCAGGGCTGTGGCCACAGTTACACCAGCTCTTTAATGGGACTCCTGTGTGTGTGCAGATTTATCACTTTATGCCAAAGGTAGAAACTGTTATTTTGATGAGGCAGTGGACTAAATCCAGAACAGAAACATCTTCTGTAAGAGAGCCTTTCCGTCATGCAGAAACCTCCTGATGAGATGGAGGGGCTAATCTATTCCTCCCGGCACTCCCCCCCCATAGGCCTTAGGCACTGAATTCACCAACCTGTGACCTTGGTGTCCGACATTTCCCTGTGAGGATGGAAAATGATGTTACCGCCTCCCAGGCTTGTTCAAGGCTTGGAATGCACAGAGCTGAGCCCCGGCAGGTGTGTGCTCGACTGCGCGCTGCTCCGTGGCCTCTCCGGCTGCTACATACTTCATTTTAACGGAGGTGTGCTGACTTACAGCAAGGCATGCTTTATAGCACGAATTAAGTCCTGGCCTGTGGGTGTTCATGCGTTCTTAGTTGGTTTTTGGATGGTTACTTAGAGCTGACAATTTTTGTTTTCATCTTTGTAAAATTGAATAATTTGATCCCCTTTATGACCCTTGATAATGAGGACTATTTTAAGGAGTAATCTTGGGGTCTTACTAGCTCAATGCAGCTGTGGTTTCTGGGTTTCCCTGCATCGCATCTTTGTGTGATGTTCTGTCCCTTTGCTGCTATAAAGCCAAGGCCTGACACTGATAAGCCCTTCCATGCTCAGAGCAGGCCACGCAGGCCAAGTCTCTCACCTCAGTAGTTGGCTTTCTCAGTTTCCCTCTGTCTAACATCTGGTGTCTTCTTGAGAAAGCGGCTGTTTGCATTTCTTTTGCGAGGTGTTGTGTTTTGTTTTGTACTCTTTGAGCTTAGTTTTTTACTTTTGGAGATAAAGATATTGACTGCTTTTTAAATTCTTTGTCCTATTTACAATTTTATTTCTTATAACTGCATTTTCTGAAAGGTTTGTTATTTGCAATTGCTTCTCCAAACCATTATGGTGACATATTTTGAGATTCTTATTGTTCTGAAGATTTCTAGAAATTTAAAAGTGTGGGAAGTATAAGGTGTATGTGTCTGTACTTTACTTTCAGAAAGAAAAATAGTCACAGTCAAACAGGGTAGACTGGAGTGGTCACTCTGCTTGGTAACTGATAAGTGTCATCGGCTTGTCCCTTAAAACAGGCCTTTCCAGGGTGCTGACCATTCAGGACTGTGGAGTTTGGACTTACCTGTCTTTTTATTTTAAGTGTAAAGCCATAATTTTGGAAGCAGTTTAGGACATATCCTTTGCAGTGTTCTCTTTGTGTCCATGACAGGATGCTGTGGAGTATGCATCTGCATGTCCTTTTCATGCCTAACGGTTTTCTTGAGATACAGCGCTCATGCTGTGCGAGTCACCGTCTTAAAGTGCACAAGTTGTGCAGCTGCTAGCATTGTCTAATTTCGGAACATTGTCATCACTCCAGAAAGCAGTCTGGTACCTGTTAGTGGCCACTCCCTATCCTTCCTTCCCCCCAACCCTTGACAACCAGAACCCACTTTCTGCCTCTCTGGATGTCTTTCCTGGACTTCCAATATGAGTGGCTTATTCAGCATGTGACCTTTTGCGTCAGGGCTCATCCATTCTGTGACCTGTGTCCAACCTTCGGTCCTTCTTACGGCTGGGTGATATTCTGTGGTGTGGGTAGACTACATTTTGTTCATCCATTCTCCAGTGGCTGGACATTTGGGCTGTCTCCTATGCTTATCTTAAGACTTTTTCTTTTATGGTTAATAGGCTGTTTGTCTCAGCCCCCGGATGCTGTACCTGGCACTTCACATGTTGTCTTTGGAATGCTGTCAGCACATGCCAACACATGGCTGTCCCGAGGGACCTCACTCTCCTGACCAGGTTCCACCCCGTGGTCTGCTGGGCTGGCAGATATGCCCCCGCCTGTCCCAGGAACTGCAGCTTAAGGAGGCAGGGAACACGTTGCTGTGGACACAGAGGCTCATGGCCGGTGGGTGTGCTTGGTGGAGTGGTTCCTGCTGCAGTACTCGGGAAGCAGGGCCTGGAGGGGAAGGTGGGGGACACCTAAGCTCCCACTGTGACCCACAGGTAGCCTGTGTGCTTCCTGCCCTTTTTTGCTTCATCAGCCTGGTGGTATCTGGGTAACGAAGGAACTGCTTCAGGGGGCGGATCGTTCTGTAAAGGGTGTGCTCAAATGATTGTTTTGAAGGTGCTTGGTGCAGGGCTGTGGTGGGGTGGTGGTCTTCCTTTGGGTGTTTTGGGTTTTTTGGGGCGAGATATGGTCTCACTATGTTGCCAAGGCTGGTTTCAAACTCCTGACTTCAAGGAGTTCTCCTGCTTCGGCCTCCCAGAACCTCCAGTGCCCGGCACTGTTGGGTGTGCGTCCTGCGGGACGGCCATGGCACCAGCCACTGTGGTCTCCCTCGTGAGTGCCGTAGGATAAGCGTTGTTGAAACGTCCGATGTATGCAGATATGTAAGTAAGCCTACTGATCCTCTGTTGCCCGAGGTAAGCAGCAGCTTACACATCCTTGCCTTGTGGAAACTGTTGAAAATCATTGCAGTTCAAAGGTAAAGTGTTGAGTAGTGTGTCCTGGGGTCGTCATGTGAGGTAGAAATGATTTCTTCTGGTTTTTCTTTTAACCCTAAACTCTTTGTCATTGCAACTGAGAGAAATCTAGCATCCCGCAAGAACAGATTGTGACGGGAACGGCTGGTGGTTAAAGGAATAGCTGTGACCTAAAGGCAGTGTTTTGTCTCCAGCTTGAACGCTTGTTCTGGGCAGCTGGGAACTGCCCAGTCTATGAACTTCAGTCTGTGCGCTGAATCTGACTGACTTTGCATGCATTGCTTTGTTTATTACAGGACAGGAGATAATATCCTAACACATACTGGCTTTTCTTCCTTGGCCAGCTTGTGTGGGTCTGAAAGACTGTCCTGTTTTTGTAGTGAAGGACAGTACCCAATACAGGAGTGAGCCATAGTCGTGTGCTGCTTGACAGTGGAACACATTCTGAGACTGGCTTTGCTAGGCAGTCTTGTCACTGTGTGACCGTCCCAGAGTACACTCACACCTAGCTGGGCAGCCTGCTACACACCTGGGCCGTGTGGTGTGGCCTGTTGCTCCTGGCCTGCATGTCTGTCCAGCATGTGGCTGTGCTGCTATAACACAATGGTAAGGATTTGTGTATCTGAACATATCTGACCCAGAAAAAGGACAGTAAGAATAAGAGTAAAGCAGTCTTAGAGGACCACCATGGTGCCTGTGGTCTGCGGTCTGCCACTGATGGACAAGCTAGGTGGTGCATGAGGGTACTTGAGTGGTACTTGGTGGTGGTGTGTTCACTGACAATGAAAACCTAGTCATGTCTTTGCAGAGTTGCAGTGGTCCTGCCAGCTGCTGTCTAATGACTTGGCTATGTGGCACTTTAATTCCTGGCCTTTGCCCTCACATTAAATTAAGGCCATTTGCTTCCACCCGAGCTGGTTCGTGTTTGCCTTCTTCAGCTCAACAGGCATGTGAGTTCCCGCCTGATGCGTGAAAGCTGGAGAGTTTGCATCCTATTTCGGTGTGATGAGTAACATGATGGCATCATTTGTACAAGTTAGAAAACAGTTGATATGCATCAACATTCGTCTTGTTGTGGCAGGCTTTGAACTCATTGTTTACTTAGGCTTTATTCTTCATTTACCTCCAGTTTGGATTGAGGACATTTTGGGGTTAATGTGTATTTTTCCAACAGGTTTACATATACTCTTACAACTTCAGAGGCCAGCTAGTAGACAGGTAGAAGGTACTCTTGCTGGTGCATTTTTGTTCATTGAATTGATGACTGCTGGTCTCCTTAGAAACTGCGAATTGATCAAAATACGTTTTTTGTTTGTTTTTGTTTTTGAGTTGGGGTCTTGCTCTGTCGCCTAGGCTGGAGTGCAGTGGCACAATCACAGTTCACCGCAGCCTTGTCTTCTTGGGCTCAGGTGATCCTTCCATCTCAGCCTTCCAGTTAGCTAGGACTGCAGGCATGCACCACACCAGGCTCGTTGAAAACAATTTTTTTTTTTTATATTGTAGAGATGATATCTCGCTGTATTGCCTTGGCTGGTCAAAATAAGTTTCTGTTATGCCTAGGAAAAATAATTTATGCTTGAGTATCCTCTACTCTCCACCTCCCTTAGAGTGATTAGATTTTAGAAAAAGATTCTTTTTTTTTGGAGAAACTCCCTGTTGGTAGAACAAGTTATCTCATTAGTTTCTAAGTCAGAAATGTTGCTGCAAATTCACTAATTAGGTTACATTATGTTTCTGATTGTGGACTTTAGCCTTGATACATGCAGTTTAGAAATTAGTTTCAACAAGGTAGTTTTTTCTCTAGTCTGTAGATATTTTGATTGTGGAGAGCCTTGATACACTGTAGAAACATTTCCTATCAAAAGTAAAAAGATAATCAATAACTGATAAACTAGGTTAATTCTCAGCAGTTTGTTTTGTTCTGTGTTTAAAGGCCTGACGTTATTCAAAGGGAAGGCAGAGGATCTTGCAAATCCTTGCTGTGCTAACAGCGACATGCAGTTGGGATCAGGGCATTGTGAGGTCGGCCTGGATGTCGGAGGTAGGGTACGAAGGCCTGGCCAGACCTGGCTTTTGGCTGTCCCCCCAGTGCAGCACTGTGGACCTGGGCCATGCTTTTCCTCCTAAGCTTGCCTGGGAGGGTGGATGTTTTACAGGCTCATGGGAAAATAGCCCTTGAAATGTCTCATCCAGACCCGCACGATCCTTAATTCTCTGCTGTTTCCTTTCTGCCTAAGGCCAGTCCCTCACCTCTGTTTTGGTCATCTTTCTGTTTCCTCAGGGACATTGTCAGTCGCTCAGCCGAACTCGTTTCCCATCTCTCTCTTCCTCCTCCTCACCAATCTTTGACCTCCAGTGTTTTCCCTCTTGGCCCCTAACATATTAGTGGTTCTCTGATTTGTCTTTAAACAGAACAAAACTCTTCCTTTCACATTGTCCACCCTGGCAGCCCCTCTTCCCTTGGTCTCTTCCTGACCGAGTCTTCCCCTGGCCAGCCAGCCAATAAGCCTTCCCAGTTGCTCGCCCGTGTTAGAAGGTTGTATGTAGTTTACAGACAGGCTTGTGCCTGTATAAATCCAGACTGATGCACTCTTTTAAGCATACAGGCTGTTTTTAATGTCCCTATGTGTCCAGCACAGCCAGACCCCTAGAGTCAGTCCCACTGTCTCTAGTCCCCACCCCCATGACTCCTTGGCCTCCTGTGACCTGTCTTCTGCCTCGACCTCTTTGATGAAACAGTTCTTATCAAAGGGAATTCAGTAATTGCTTAAGTTCTGAGAAGATTTAAATAGATAATCTAGTCTGAGGTAAAAACTGGAGAAAGGTGCAGAAGGATATGGGCTGAAGAGTCCCTTTCTCCCAGGGACAGTCAGAGAAGGGCTCCTGGGACCCTGTGAGTCACCGGGGGCTTGGTAACTTTCGCTTCACATTTGAAAAACAAGTTTCTTTCCCTCTTCCTAGCCATTCAGTTCCCCTCTTTGCAGATAACACAGAACCTTGTAGAACCTTCCAGAGAGACTTTTGTATTTGCGAGTAGATACCTGGTGTCCTGCTCTGCACACGGGTCTGTCCCTGTCTTCTCTCGGCCGTCTTTCTTGACGCAGCTTCTGTGTCCATCCATACAGAGCCTCCTCGTGGTACCTATGGCTGCCAGCATGCATGTGTTATGTAATCAGTCTTACTGATGGACGTTTGGTTGCCATCTTCTTATCACACCCAATACAGTGTCATTTACATATTATACACGTGTCCCCTACATGCTACAGATGGCAGCTGTGGCCTTTCGCCCTCGGGTAAGTATGTCTGCAGGATAGGAATCTGGAAGTGGAATGGGTCAGCGGTCTGTGCCTTGTGTTGTCGCTCCCTGTTGCCACACCCTGCCTTCTGCAGTTCCCACACCTGTAACAGGCCGGCAAATTGGCTGACTTGGGGACCATGGTGGGTGGGTTGGGCAGACACAGACCGCAGTTGAGTGTCGTCGTGTCTCACAGGGTGGGCATTTTCCGAGTGAACCACTTCATTAATTTTTGGCAAGTTTTTCATCTCCTTCGCTCATCTCTGTTGGTTGTTAGTCTTTTCTTTAGTTTTTAGAAGCTCTTTAAGTTTCAAGGAAATTGTCTCCAGTGGGAGTTGCAAGTATTTGCTTCCTGTTTTTTTAATCTTGTCTTCTGGCTTTGCCATACAGTGCGTTTTTTAGAGTGTCGTGTTTATCAGTCCTTTTTTGGATGGCTTCTGGGTTTTGTGTCGTAATTAGAAAGGCACTATACGGTCTATGTGTTGCGTGTGAGACATACACGTGCACACATTAAGCATGTGCACACATAGTAAGTACATCGTGCACCACCAGGACATCCTCCTGTGGTATCTTCTGGAAAGGAGCTTGTGTGGTTTTCTCTTTTTACGTCAAGCTGGTCCATCTGGAATTGATTCGATATAAGATACAAAGCTTGTTTTGTATCTTCCAGATGACAGCCCAGTTGTCCCCGTGCCATCTGTTGATCAACCTCCTCTTCCCCAGATCTAAGTGCCTGTGTCGTGTACGCGTCTGTTTGGGTTCTTCTGGACCCTCTGTCTGTGTCCGTGACATCTTCATCTGTGTGGCCTCAGAGTGGCCAGGTTTGTTGCCTACTTCTCAGTCTTTGTCTCACCTTTCATGCATTCTGTGGGTTTCCTACACCGTGGAATCTCCAGGGAGAGGGCTTTTTGTTTTTTGTTAGAAATAAATATGGTGTGTGACGCTCACCCTGACGAGTGGCCTCTGTACTGGCTGGGAGCTGCCGCCTCCCTGAAGTCCTCTGGCACTGCTGACCCTCTAGGTAGTGTTTTCCAGTCCTCGTCTGCTTCCCTACACTTCTGGTGATGTTATTCTTCAGACTTCTCTCCCTTGTCCTCTTCCTTATTGCTTTCTAATTTGTCAGCTATGGTTTCACCAGTCTCACTGATTAATCCAGAGTGCTGTATGCCCAACAGACCCCCAGCTCCCAGGGAAGTTCCAGGAGCTCAGTGTGTTCAGAGGCACGCTTCCCAGGCTGGGCATGGTGGCTCACGCCTGGCATCCCAGCACTTTGGGAAGCTGAGGCGAGAGGATTGCCTGAGTCCAGGGGTTCAGCATCAGCCTGGGTAACTTGGCAAGACCTCGTCTCTACAATAAAGCCAAAAAAATTAGGTGGGCATAGTGGCCCATGCCTGTAGTTCCAGCTATTTGGAAGACTGGAGTGGAAAGGTCGTCTGAGCCCAGCAGGTCAAGGCTGTGGTGGTTGTGAGCATGCCACTACATTCCTACCTGAGCTACAGAGCGAGACTCCGATTCAAAAAAAAAAAGAGGCGTGTTTCCCCACCAGCCTTGGTTCCAGTGTGTCCCCAGATCCATGTGTTGGGAACTCAGTCCCAGTGCCGCAGTGCAGGGAGGTGGGCCTGATGCAAGGTGACTAGGTCATGAGGGCTCTGCCTTGGCGAATGGGTCAGAGTCACTGTTGCCCAGGACGAGCTTATTACAACGGCCAGCGGGGACCCCTCACTCACTGCTTTTGCACTCTCTTCCTTCCTTCTACCTTCCATGTGGGATGTCTGGCATAGAGGCCCTCAGCAGATGTGGGCCCTCAACGTAAGAAGTGCATATCTTTTCTTTGTAAATTACCCCGTCTGTGGCATTCTGTTACAGTCACACAGAATGAACTTAGATACAGTCTCTGACCTGCTCTGGCCTTTCTCTCAGCCCCCTTCCATTCAGAGGCCCATGCCTATCATATAGAAGACTGCCTTGAAATCCTGCCGGCTTGCTATCTTTAGTCCTGTCTTTACAGATGTGTTCCCCAGGGACACTGTCACAGCCTGGCTCTGTTCCTCAGGGTCTGTCCCCTGGCCAGTCCCCACCCCCTTCCTGTGTGTGTCTCTCTCTCTCTTTCTCTCTCTCTTTCTCTCTCTCTCCCTCTCTCTCCCCCCCTCCCCCTCCCCCCCTCCCCCTCCCTCTCCCCTCCCTCCCTTCCTCCCTCTCTCCCTTCTACCCCTCTTCTTTCACTAACACATTTGCCATAGTGGTCACACGTATGGCACACTTCTCTGTAGGCAGACTTAGATTTGGGGTGTTATGCTGTGGAGACAGCACGTAGATTGAAATAGTCTTCGGGAAGCAAGGTGCCCATATCTAGCATAGCTCCACCTTCCCTCCGATCAAAAATTCTCACTGGGGTTGGACACGGTGACTTACTCACGCCTATAATTCAAGCACTTTGGGGAGCCAAGATGGGAGGATCACTGGAGTCCAGGAGTTTGGGAGGAGCCTGAACAATAAGCGAGACCGCAGCTGAACAAAAAACCAAAATTATCTGGGCATAGTGGTGCATGCCTGTAGTCCTAGTTACTCAGGAGGTTGAGGTGGGAGGATCACTTGAGCCTAAGAGTTTGAAGGCTGTGGTGAGCCCTGATGGTGCCACTGTACTCCAAAGCTTGGGTGACAGTGAGACTCGACCAAAAAAAAAAAAAAAACCAAAACAAGAGGTTGAGGCTGCAGTGAGCTCTCATCGTGCCACTACGCTTTACCCTGGGTGACAGAGTGAGACTCCAACTCAAAACAAAACAAAAAACTAAACATGCATGTTGGAATGCAAGTCAGTGATGATCTTCTTTTAGAATTAAGCTGATGTAATTTTTTTAAGGTATACAAATACAGCTTCTTCATAGCTGCTCTATTTTACTTTTTAATTAAATAGTTCAGAAATGTTAATACCTTAGTGCTTTTTAGAAGTAACACTGATATACCCAACTCTACTCTTGATCTGGGCCTAGTCTCCCTAACCCCCTCTGGTCTCCCTGGCCTGGGTCTAGTCTCTCTAACCCCCTCTGGTCTCCCTGGCCAGGATCTGGTCTCTCTAACTCCCTCTGGTCTCCCTAGCGTGGGTCTGGTCTCCCTGTCCTGGGTCTAGTCTCCCTCACCCCCTCTGATCTCCCTGGCCTGGATTTGGTCTCACTTAACCCCCTCTGGTCTCCCTGGCCTGAGTCTAGTGTCTCTAACCCCTTCTGGTCTCCCTGGACTGGATCTGGTCTCCATAACCCCCTCTGGTCTCCCTGGCCTAGGTCTAGTCTCCCTAACCCCCTCTGGTCTCCCTCACCCCCTCTAGTCTCCCTGGACTGGGTCTAGTCTCCCTAACACTCTCTGGTCTCTCTGGCCCGGGTCTAGGCTCTGTGACCCCCTCTGGTCTCCCTGGCCCTAGTCTTAGCCTCTAACTTCACTTCTCTTGTGTCATTGGCTTGTTCTTGGTAAAGTGGGTGTCGAATCCTTGTTTCTGGCTCCCATTTCTTGGCATGTGTGCCGTGGCCTTTGTGATCTGTCCCTTGCCTGTCCGTATTCCCCTGTCTGTCTTTCAGTTCCTTCTCCTTGCTGTGCTCCCTTCCTCTCCTGAGCCTCTATAGATGCTGGTCTCTCAGGCCGGACCCTTGGTACCTGTGGCACCTGGTTCTCCATATCTTGGCTCACAGATACCCATCTTCCTGCTGGGTCCGTATCCTCAACTGTGTGTGCTGTGTTATAGTAGGTGTCTTTACATTTCCGTCTCACGACTCTTTCTTCCTGGAGGGCAGAGACTGTTTTCCTAAACCCCAGGAATCCTGGATGCAGTGGAAGGCCACCCTTGCACAGGCTTGTTCCTCGAGGCCTTTCTCTTCAGTGGCCATTGCAGAAGCTCCTGTCGCCAGGTCCAACTCTTTATCTTTGTATTTTTTGTCTTTATCCCATGACTGTTTCTCTTGTATATTACATAGCTGTAGATCCAGTGACTTTTAACAGCAGTATTTTACTTTTTTATTTTAACTTTAGAATACATTTTTCAAAAGCTGGCGTGCAAAAGCTTTCATTAGGGGAAACTTTGACATGATAGTTTGGCTTCTTATTATCTGGATTGCAAATACACAAGGTTATATGTAAATCAACTAAGAGTTAGGGAAAGCCCTGTGGCCTTGTGAGGCGTGGTGGGCTCATTTTCCAGGGGTATGTCTGGGGACCATCCATTTCCATGGAGTATTATATTTGGTTCTAAAAGTAAGTTTGTCTGGATTAGAATCCTGTAGTGCATATGACACCTTAAATCATGGTAAGCTGGGATATTTTAGTTTGCTATAGGATGTCAGTAAATGTAAAAACTGTTAACCATTTTAATTAAGAACTAGTTTATATTTCTTTTATGCTTTTTTTTCCTTTTTTTTTTTTTTTTTTTTGAGTTGGAGTCTCATTCTGTCGCCCAGGCTGGAGTACAATGGCACACTCATGGCTACCACAGCCTCTACTTGCTGGGCTCAGGCGATCCTTTCACCTCAGCCTTCCAAGTAGCTGGAACCACAGGCATGCGCCACCACGCCCAGCTAATTTTTTGACTTACTGTAGAGATGAGGTCTTGCCAAGTTGCCCAGGCTGGTCTCAAACCCATGGGCTCAGCAATTCTTGCCCCTCGGTCTCCCAAAGTGCTGGGATTATAGGCACGATCCATCGCGCCTGGCTCTTTTATGCTTTAAACAGTGAAGGTGGATTGACCATAAGAAGGAGCATTACAGAGTTGTTTTCTAATTATTTGGGACATTTACATAAAAGCATCAGTAGGTTCACTAGAAAGAAACTACTGTGTCCTTAGGTTTCTTACTGATTCCCAGTGAATCTAATTAAAACATGTATCTATAGGTACTCAGTCTGGAAATAGTAAAGTCTAGACTTGAAAAAAGATTAAACTGTTAGAAATAGATTTATGGACAAGAGAAGCACCCCTCACCCCAGTCTGGTTTGGACATTTTAATACAATGTAAAAGCTGGGAATAATGCTAACAACCCAGCTGTAATATAGTTGGAAGTGCAGTGTTGAGACTGTGGGACATTGTGTGTGTGTGTGTGTGTGTGTGTGTGTATGTGTGTGTGCACTCTACCTAGACAATTCCATCTTCAGTGCTTTGCACAGCTCCGCCCTGCCTGAGCAAGGCCTGACTCCAGGTTCCTGAGAGCCTGTCATACCTGGAAACTGTGTCAAGACGCAGTGTTCCCAGGGGCAGGGTTCATCCATGTTTTAGAGAATAGGCGTGAGGCCTGTGACCCTGTGCACATCCCTGTTTGTGCTGGGGAGGCACGTGTGTCCTCGTGGTTCCCTTCAGAATTACTGATGATGCAGAGCAGAGGCTAGTGGTACTGGGGCACCAGGGTGGGATTCGCCGTGTGCCAGGCGCCATGAGCTGGGTCCTGCTTCTGCCCCATTTTAGCAGTGAGAGAACAGACACAGAGGGGTCAAGTACCAGCAAGTTGCCAAAGGTGGCACTGGTGAGTGGCTGTTTCTTTAATGTGATGTCAAAATCTTGTGTGTTTGTTTTACTTCATCGTTAAAAGTGAGAGGATGAGAACTGAGAAGGAGCCCAGACCCGAGTGGCTGTGGCAGCAGGAAGCACCACCTCGCCTGCCCGCCCTTACTTGGGTCCATTCAGCACAGTGTTTAGTTGGCGGATCTCACTACTCAGTGCCATGCTTTGTTGGTTTTTTTCTTAAAGGTAAGACATTTAGTGGAATGCCCACATTGTAAGTGTTTTTTGAATGTTTTACCATTCGAATTTTGACAAACGCACAAACCTTGGTAAGAGTTTGTGCAGCATCACTGTCACCCTGGAAAATCCACTCCTGTCACTTTGCAGTTCCCACCTTCATCCCCCACAACACCCCAGGTCTTTTTCCTAGCTATTTTTTTTCTGTTTTGTTCTTTTCTACCATTGATTAGTTTTGCCTATTACAAAATTTCATTGAAGCAGAAAGCATGGAATTCCTTTTTGCCTGTTGAGTGTTTCTTTCTCTGCCTGATTACCAGTGGCAGGTCGAGGGACTGTGGGTGGCTTTTCCCTTCCCCCAGGCTGTCCCCGCTTGTGGGGCCTGAGGTGCCTGCCTGGGGGCTGCAGCCAGGTGCCTTCCGGGGCCTGTACATGCTCACACGGTAGTGTCGCTTGCCTCGATGTACATGTGTTTTTTGGAAGGCTGAAGCAGAAGGATCACCTGAGCCCAGCATGTCAAGGCTGCGGTGGCTGTGAGCGTGCTACTGCACTCCAGCCTGGCGACAGAGTGAGACTATGACTCAAATAAATAAATAAATAAAAGCTATGTGGAGAATGTCACGCTTTATATTTACCCACATGCTTGCCGTTGTGATGCTTTTCATTCCTTGCTGAAGGTGTGGCTTGTTAGCAGGACCGTTCAGCTGGGAAGCTTGGTCGACAAGCTTGGTTGGCATTGCTTGGGAGTATGAGTGAGCTGGCAAGAAAGCCTTCGTGTTCCTGTGTCAGAAACCTCTTGCTCTCGCCTGTGCTCCTCAAGGATGATCTCGCCAGGCATGAGATCCTTTGGACACTGGCTCTAGCCTCTGTTGCTTCTCTTGTTTGTTATCCCTGTGCCCACGTGTAGCTTTTCTCTGGCTGGTCTCAAGACTGTCCCTGCATCTCTGGTGTTTGAGCAGCCTAGCCATGGAGTATCTATGGGTTTTCTTGAATATGTCTTCTTCGGTGTTCTCTGCACCTATTTGGTCTGTGAGTGTGTGCCTGCTTCCATACAGGGGAGGTTTCAGCCATCGTTTCTCCTCTTTTTCGTCTCAGTCTCTCTCTCCGTATGGGACTTCAGCTCCAGGTGTGTCCCTCCGCTTGCCAGTGTCTCGTAGGTTCCTGGAGTGCTGTTCATTTGCTTTCTTTTCAGATCTTTCTGTCTCTGTTCTTTGTATTGGACACTTTCTTATTGATCTGCCTCCAAAGGCACTGCGTCTTCTGTTATCTAAAGCCCATCCGATGGATTCTTTTTAAACATCTTCTGTTGCCCTCTTGAGAGCTACACGGTCCACATCCTCCGGTGCATCTGGAGTTTCCCAACACGGTCGTAGCAGCTGCTCCACCCTTGCCGGCTAGTTCAGCCCAGGACTCAGCTTGTCCTTGGTCTCTGTTGTGACCCTTCTCTCTCTGTACAGTTTAGGGTTTTGTGTCTTTGTCTGTGCAGAGGTTATGGATTGCTTCTTGGATTTATGAACGATGCACTGTAGGCTGGGTTTTATTTATCCTCCTGAAGGATACTGGTGTTGTTTTGTTTGTTGCAGCAGGCAGGCAGTGTGGCTGCACTCAGACTCCAGACACTCTTCCCGATGTCAGCAGCCAGGATCTCTGTGAGATTGCTTCGGGTTCAGTGTGGCAGCTGCTGCCAGTGCATGCGCATTCCAGGGCTCAGATGGTGAGGTGCAGTTTATGTGCAGAATTTGGCATTCCCATCTAGGCGCCCCTTCTCCCTCGCTTTGTAGCCACCATCATCTACCTGCATCCTCCTTTCTGGCTATTCCAGGCTGACTGGGATTTTCTGAGCTTTGCTGCCCCCTTCTCGGATGAGGCCTGGGGCATGCCTGCAGGCCAGGAAGCTCATGCCTCCTCATCTCTTTCCAAGTGCAGACCTCTAGTTTCTGTTTGCTCTTGGGCCTGTTTGGTTTGTTGTTTTTATTTATTTTTTTATTTAAAGATGTGGGGTACAATTCAGGATTAGGTACATAAGTGGTCTACGTACAGGTGAAACGTGGGCCTCCCACTGGTCCTCACTTCCCCTGGTTTAGGATCAGGTACGCTTGGTGATGTTATGTCCCTCCCCTGCTCCCCTGGCAGTGTCCCGTGACTGCGGATCCCTTTCTTGTAGTATTATGATAAATGCTCAAGGTCCACTTATGAGTGAGAACATGTGCTACTCAGTTCCTTGTTTCTGTGATAGATCACTGAGTGTGATAGACTCTAAATCCATCCAAGTTGCTGCCGAGTCCATGATTTGTCCTTTGTGGCTGTGTAATATTCCATCATGTATGTGTTGGTTTGTTGTTTTTCATTCTATGTCCAGAACTGATAGTTGTCTGCAAGAGGATTGGTGCAGCGTCCCAGCCATTATTGAAAGTAGAACTGCCTGCTCTTTATAATCTGAAGGTCTGGGCGAATGTGAACCCTGTGCTCTGAGAAGGACGGACTCTCCCTGAGCTGGGGCAGTTGTGAGGCAGGCTTTCTTGCTGATGGAAGCATTGGCGTTATAAAGGACACGATACTGTGCTGGGAGTGAAGGAGTCTGTTTGGAGCCTGTCGGCGAGGTGCTTAGTCCTCAGGAGAGTCAGATGAGGGGTGAACCTGGGGGAGTGCGAGCCAGGCAGGCTCGACCGGATGGCTCCCCATAGGCGAGTTCACTTGGACAGAGACCAGGCGCCAGCAGGACGGGGGATCCTCGCAGCTGGGGGTTGGGGGGCAGTGAAGCGTGGGTTTCTTGACCTGCTGTCTTCTGGGCTGTCCAGCCGAGCCTTTTCTGTCTGGCCTTTCCCTGCAGGACTGACCCTGGAGCCTGGGGCTCGCTCGCAACAGGCGTTCTGAGAAGGTGCCTGCAGGAACAAGACCTAAGAGCCTTTTCCTGACACCTGCTGCACCTGGACTGCACTCTGGCTTCTGCAGGCATGGCCCAATCATTCTGGCTTCTTCGAGTGCCTGTTCCTTCCCATCCTGGATGCCTGAATGTTCTGAAACTGAGCTTGTGTTGTGGCTCATGTCCCCGAAGTGTCATAAAGCCGCCATTTTAATGTGCTGACCACTTCTAGTGGTCCAGCTTGGGCAGCTGAAGACTATATTGGGAACCAAAATGGCCATGATAGCGTAGTTGATATACTGCAGTTGGGTTTTTAGCCAGTTTCTCAAAGGAAATCCCAGTGTTTAAACATATTTTTGGTCAAAATAGTCAAGTGACAGTATTGCGTGTAGTGTGTGCTTAATGTCAGAAGTTGGCCCTTTGGATGTGACCCCATGGGAACAGATTCTCCTAGAACCTGCAGTATAGAGCAGTAATAACCGTGGTCTCTGCACCCCAGTTGCTTTAACTGTCTCACCATTTTTGACGTTACAAGTGTCATGATTTACATGGTTTCTGATAGAGAAGGGGCCGTTGTGGTGAGTGTTGCTTTGTTTTCAGACAGTGTTGTCAGGGTTGGGCTGTTTGTTCCCACAGGGCTGTGCCTTTTTTTTTTTTTTTTTTTTGAGTCAGGGTCTCATTCTGTCACTCAGGCTGGAGTGCAGTGGCACACTCACGGCCATTGTAGCCTTGACCTGCTGGGCTCAGGCAATCCTTCCGCCTCAGCCTTCCAAGTAGCTGGAACTACAGGTGCAAACTACCATGCCTGGCGAATTTTATTTATTGCAGAGGCGAGGTCTTGCCATGTTGCCTAGGCTGGTCTCAAACCTGTGGGCTCAGGCAGTCTTCTCTCCTCAGCCTCCCAAAGTGCTGGGGTTACAGGCATGAGCCACTGCACCCAGCTGGGCTGTGCCTTTTAATTGTCGCTTCTGTAGGTTCCCTCGCTGTCAGCTGCTGCCCCTGACTGCTGACACCGTGCCTTTTCCAAGCAACTGTTGACCGCCTGATGCTTGGTTCTCTCTTGAGGCGACAGATCTAGCAAGGTGCCATCTGAACCCTTGCTCTTTATAAGTGTGTCTTAGCCCCCACCCCAGGGCTCTTGACCTCTGGCTTCGTGCTGTGTGTGGTGCAGTCTCTGAGCAGAGATCCTGGGGGCACTGAAGCTGGCTTGTGCCTGAGCCCCTCCCCCGAGTCCCTCTCCAGGAGCCTGTGGTGGGCTAGCCTGGCACTCGATGGCCTGGCCACCCCTTGGTGTGGTCAGGGGGCTGCACGTTCCTAGGAGAAGCTGCACTGCTCTGAGGTCATGTAGGGAGAGGTTTGCCCTCCAGTTGCTCTGCTGGAGCTCGACTAGTGGGTGCCTTTTGCTGAGATTGGAGCAGTAATCTTTTCTCCTCCCCTTTTTTAATGAGCAGAGCTCTAGGGTAAGAAATATTAAAAGGAATGTTTTCATATGGAAAGTGTTTTTTTGGTTAGCATTGGCTTTCACTTGGCCTAAGTCAGCAAATAGCTTTCACTATTAAACTATCTATTTTCTTGTTCTGGTTTTTAGAGACACGTAATGACTATTTTAGTAAAATGCTTACAAATCACTTTTCTCTTTATGTTTTTTACATTGACTTAAAAGCATTTAGCAGATGTTATTCCTTCCCGAGTAGAGGTGGGCTACTTGGAAAACAACTAGAAGACGAAGCCTGTTTCCTTCCCTAGACTTTGTTTGGGTGTAGATGCTCAGGAGATCCTGCTGGCGCCCGAGGGTGCCTGGCCCCTGCCGTCCCTCCACATGCACTGAGCTTCTGTAAGCAAGGCCTCCCTGCCCGGCTCCTCGCCTCAGGGCTCTGCTCCCTTTGTTCCCTGTGCTTGGATGGTCCTTCCTGCCAGTCCGGCCTCAGCTCCACTGGGCCCCCCGCCGCGGGGTTCGTGCTGCCCCTGCTGTGGGCTGTCTCGGAGGTGGTCACACTCACTCACTCATCTGCTCCCTCTCTGGGGACTGGAGCTCTTATGTCTTGCTCCACTGTCCCTAGTCTTTGGGCAGCTTCCCCAGTGCATCCAGCCTGTGTGGCGTGAGGCTCTGCTGGGGGTTCACACAGCCACGGGCCAGGGGCCAGCCTCTAGGGGGCTTGGCCTTGTGCTTCACCTCTGGGAAAGCGCTTCCATTTAGATTCAGTGTCAGGGCTTGTAGAAAAATTGGAAAACAAAGGCATAAAATAAAATAAAAACCATTCAGTAATAGATGCTGTTAGGATTTTCGTGCACGTTTGTCTTTTGCAGTGCCTGCTTGTGTCTACACACACACGCAAACCTTCTACGATTTTTCACTTATCTGTGGGCGTCCCCCAGGCCTTTGATTTTCTGAAATAACTGTTTAAAGACTGCATAATAGTTAATCATATGGATATGAGTTTGTTTATGTATTTACATAGTAATCTGTTGCTGGGTGTTTGTGTTGTTGGTATTTATTTTTACTCTTTTAAGCTAAGCTGAGCCGCCTTATACAAATCTTTGACTGTGTCCCTGATGGATTACTTCCTTACAAGAGAGTCCCCCACGTGGAGTTAGTGGACCCAAAGGTACAGATGGAACTAACGTGCGCCACACTCTGCCTAGTTGCTGTCCACATAGTCCTGCCAGTCCACACTCGCTAGCGAGGATGAGGTCACTGCCTTGTAGCTTGATGAACGTTGACTCCCGAGAGTGTTTTGTTTAACAGTAGTTCAAGTAATGAAATAACTTCAAACTGTCATTCCCTGTTTTCAGAATAGGTGCTCATTTGCCATGGTGGAGTCCATTTCTCAATGGAATCTACCCCCCCCTTTTTTTAATGCAGGGTCTCGCTCTGTCACTCAGCCTGGAGTACAGTGGTGTGATCATAGCTCCCTGCAGCCCCAAACTCCTGGGCTTAAGGAATCCTCCCTTCCCTTCCCAGGTAGTTGAGATCATGGGTGCATGCCCCCACACCTGGCTGATTTTTTAATTTTTTTGTACAGATGGACTAGTCTCAAACTCCTGGCCTTAAGCCATCCTCCCACCTCGGCCTCCCAAACTGTTGTCCTCCTTAAGAAGAAGATAGCCCCTGATTCCAGTGCACATCACATGGAAGCTTGGGTGGGTGTTGCGGCTATGCCCAAGTCCTCGGTGCGTCCGCTGCAGTTCACACGTGCTGCCCTCCCTCAGGGACTCACGCAGGTGCCCCAGGCTTGGGGATTCTCGGCTCCCCTGTGCACCCTCTTGTGCCCAAAGCACTCATCTCTGTCAGGTCTGTCCACTCATTTAATTGCCTCACCAGCTATGCTGTGAGTGCCATAGTGATGATGATTATGCCCAGAGTGGGGCTCATGCCTGTAATCCCAGCACCTTGTGAGGCCAAGGCAAGAGGACCTCCTGAGCCCAGAAGATGGAGACCAACCTGGGCAACAAGGTGAGACCCTATCTCTACAAAAAAAACAAAAAACAAAAAAGTCAGCGGGTGTGGTAGTTTTTGCTAAGAAGATATTGTTTGAGTATGGAGACTTTCTGGGCAGACGGAGCAGCCCGTGAAAAGGCCCCAGACAGATGTGACTGCTGCCCCCCACGCCCCGTGGGTTACAGGGCATGGAGGGAGGAGTGGAGAGGGGCCGAGCCGGGCAGGGGAGCCTTGGTGGGTCATTGAGAAGCTGGCTGTGAAGATGAGCAATGCGTGGGACGGTGAGCATGTTGACCATTGGAAATAGAGCAAGGTGGACTCACCAAGGGATTCTGAACTAACAGAAGCGACGCGTGGGGAGGCCGAGCAGGACTCTGCTGGAGGAGCGGGAGCTGGCAGCCTCGCTCTGCACACACAGGCAGAGGGTGAGCCCTGCGGCTGAGCCTGAGTCAGAGAGCCTTTGAGTCTGTGTCAGGTCACGTGGGGCAAATTAACTTCACCAAAAATAGCCCAAAACAACAGTTCTGGGAAGCACAGTAGAGACGGCTTTCAATGTAAACAAAAGAGCAAAGAAAAGATAAAGGCTTGATTGGGAGGAGTGAACATTTGGAAAACCAAGAAGAAATGCCTTGGGGCAGAATGCCCAGGATAAGCTTCCACTGGTAGCACTTTCAAAGTGCTCTCTCCTGAGTGTGGATGTCAGACACAGCATGCTTGGATGGAGAGCTCCTAAGTTCTCCCCCTCTATTTGTGGCTGTGGCAGAGGGGCCTGTGGCCTTTAGCTTTTCCTGTCCATGCGCAGAAAGGACTTCCTGTTTGCTCTGGGTTTCCTCTTTGTCCTTGCTGAGAACTGACCAGATGATGGTGCAGTGTAAACCTGGACTTGGGGTCATTGTTGATTCTCAGCTTGGATGCAAGATAGTGTCACCAGAGAGCTTCATGCACAAAGCACGAGAGAAAAACCCTGCTTCCAGAAATTCTGATGTTATTGGAATGTGGGTTGTCGTCCTCTGGGGTCTTGGAGGTCCCAGCGTGGTCAAGACTGAGACGCACCTGTCAGTGCTCCTCTGGAGACTGTGTCCTGCAGGCCATGGGCTCCTCTGCTTGGCCTTCCTCTCCCTTCCCCTCCAGCAGGCAGAGGGGTGTGAGTCTCGTTTTCCTTTGGGGCTGCTTGAGGGCGGGCGGGCAGTGTGTGGGCAGGAACTTGGCGATTGTGCATATGTCTGGGGCAGGGAGTTTCATCACGTGCAGAGGTGGCCCTTCTGTCATGGGCTGTCAGGCAGCTCCCAGGCTCTCCTTAGGACCAGGATTGGATACGTACCAAGGGGTGAGAGAATGTGCTCGTGTGCCAGGCTAAGTAGGCTGAGTCGCTGTGGTTATGTTTATTATCTAGTTCAAGTGTTAGCCTTTTAATATTTTGCCAAAATAATACTTGCTGTTTGGGGCTAAAGATCTCTCTTTGTGTATACTTTGTGTCTTGTGTCAGTCCTGTTACCCTTGTGTGATGAAAAAGTTCATTCTGGGGATGCTACAACCATTGGGTGATGAAAGACTTTGGCTCGTCTAAGGGAATCACCCAGTTTGGTTGAATTACAAATATAAATAATCTAACAATGTAACTTTCTTGATAACATCTTGGTAACATTATCCCAAGAATTGGCCCTCTGGAGGAGTTGCTGGGTGGCTGGGATTTGCTTTCCTGAGTTATGTAAACTTCCGAATCGGCCTTTTGAGAGTTGCTTTTCTTGGATGCGGCTGTGGAGTCGTGCAGGATCAGTGAGTGCCCCGTGGACAGCTCAGGAGAGCTTCCTGCTAGGGCAGGGCTGGGAGCAGAGTGTCAGCTGTGGATTTGGGGTGGTCTTCTGCAGGTCACTGGCCATCTTCACCCACCTCCTAACTCTGCTTCTGTCTCTGCTTTTGTGCCTGTCCTGTCTCAGGGCCAAGCCCTGCCTCCCTGAGCTGGCCCTCTGCACAGCAGGTTGTGGGATCTGTCCTAGCAAGGGAACTTACGGGACATTTTGATCAACTGCCTCCTACCGTGAGCCTGACCTGCAAGGCCACATTACACTTCCACCCTAGGAATCTACCTACAAAGGGTGGCACCATACCCCTGTGCTGTGTCCCCCATTGCTCATGCAGCATGGTGTTTCTCAGCCCATGCCTCTCTTGATGATTTAAAAAGTTTACGCCATGTCAGGCATAGTGGCTCACACCTGTAATCCCAGCACTTTGGTAGGTTGAAGTGAGAGGATTGCCTGAGCCCAGGGATTCGAGACCATCCTGGGCAACTTGGCAAGATCTTGTTTCTACAATAAATAAAAAAATTGGCCGGGCATGGTGGCACGTGCCTGTAGTCCCAGCTACTCAGGAGACTGAGGTGGAAGGATTGCCTGAGCCCAGCTGATCGAGTCTGTGGTGGCTATGAGCATGCACCGCACTCCAGCCTGTGTGACAGCGGAACTCCGACTCAAAAAAAAAAAACAAAACTTACGCCTTTCCCTAATGTTGTTTAAAATTTTGAAATATATTGAGACCATAAAGAGGTTGAGGCATTAGTAATTTTTATTCTTCCAAATCCTAGAAGTAATAAATATATTTTAGCTGTAAAATGTTTCAACATTGAGAAGAGGGGGGAAATTACAGTTATTATAGCCTCCTCACCTCGCCCAAGAAAGTATGCCCTCCTCCGCAGAGGTCATAACACACACCAGTTCACTGTGACCTGAGTCAAGTGTGGGGTGACGGGATGAGCTGTACTGTGCTGACTTGTTTTGCCCTTGGCATGCTGGGGAGCTCTCGGGCAGGAGGGGCTCCAGCCTCTATGCCTTGGTGGCGTGTGACAGTTATGCAGACAGGCTGTTTGTACCTCGCCAGCCTTATGTCAGTGAGGACTGAAGACCTCTCAGGTTCCTCCCACTGCAGATACGGCAGCGGTGGGCCTGTCCCACCCAGACCTGGTCCCGTGTGAGGGCCTTGTAGGTGGGTTCCGAGGGTGGAAGTGTAATTTGGTTGCAGAATATGCTTTTTCAGGCTGTACCAGTAGATAGTTATAGTCTGATCTTTACTGTTCTTTTCAGAGCATTTTATGATTTATTCAAGATGTATAGGAGGACAGTGTTAGGTCCTGCTGTGTAATTAGTTTTATAAGGGACTGTTTAATTTGAAGAAATATAAAAATAAGGTTTTTCTCATAATCCATGCCAGCTTGGCTAACCTAGTTTCTGTCCAGTCTGATGATGAAACACTACATAAAAGTTCCCATGTGTGGTTAAAGTGATCTGGGCTGTTTTTACATTTTATTGGCGAGTAGGAGATAGGTAGAATTTTTTTTTCTTTCTCAGAAAGTGCTGATTATTACACTAATGATTGCAATATGTATTCTAAAGAAAGGTTTGAAACCAAGGTAAATAAGGAAGACTTTTAATTAACAATCAACATCATTCATTTTAGCAAAATGAGAGTAAATAAGATGATTCTATTTCTGTTTCCTCAGATCACTCCAAGAACTGAGGCCCCTGTCAACAGCATCAGTAATAGTCTCGAGAACGCACTGCACACATCAGCACATTCCACGGAGGAGTCACTGCCCAAGAGGCCTTCAGGAAAACATAGCAAAGGTGAGTCACGCCTGGGTGGCATGGGGGTGTCAGAGGGTCAGAGGAATGAGGATGCCCTAGAGCACGGGACAGAGATCCTTGGGGTTTTACTAAGTGTTTTCAGATCTTTCATAAATGCTCATCTTAGTAAGGTGTGTTAGTTTTCTAAATTCTGTAATAACATGAATACATTTTGGCTGTAAAAACTCAAATATTGGTGTTTACTAAGGGGAAGAAGATGAAGTGTATGACCCCTTCTCCTCAATCCTAGAGGTTACTAAGAAGAGGAAGGTGAAGGTTATGATCTCCTCCTTCTTAATCTTAGAGGTTAACAAGAGGATGGTGGTGACAGTTATGGCGCCCTCCTCCATCCTGGAGGTTACTAAGGGGAAGTTGGTGAAGGCTTGATACCTTCTTCTCCTCCCTGCAGGAGTGGCGCCATTCTGCAGTGCCATCTGCAGTGTGAGTGGCGCCTTCTCCGTCCTTACCAGCTTGCCCACCAGCAGCCAGGCACGCCTTCTTCACACTCGACACATGGCCAGTGCGGCTGAGGGCCCGTGTCTCTATTCCTATTTAATGTAAACGTAGATAGCTCCGTGTGGCGGTGACTGTGGCGTTGGACAGTAGGGCACTGGGCAAGCCGATGCCTGAGCGCCCTGTGAGACAAGGCCGGGTCCTCCAGGTCCTGCCACCTCCACATCATCCTGGATAGCTACAGAGGTGCAGCGGGGTGGTACTACAGGAGCCCCTTTGGGAGGAGAACAAGGTGTCTTAGAGAACACGATTCCAAGGAAAATAAATAGTTGCAGAACTAGGAGGGGGATGGGGGTGGGGGGGTGCCCATTCCAGCCGAGTCACTTGTCCTGAGGCTCTGTGGCATTGAGAGTGGCTGTGCCACGTGTGCTGGCCTTGCACTCCCCTCCGTACTTGCAGGTATGTGTATCTCCTTTCTGGAACTTGAGCTGTGGGGCTGGGAGCCACCCGCTGGCTCTGTGCGTTTGGCCTGCTCTGTCTCCTCGTGTCCAGGGATGGTGCCTTGTGCCTTACAGACACTTAACCATGGCTTAGTTTTTAGAGTCAAGTCCCCTTCTGACAGATTCTCCAAGAGCTCCAACTCTGACTGAAATCCTAACTCAGGAAATACCTGTGCCCCTGACAGCTGCTGCCTGTGTTGTGCATATGAGACATGCTGAGGTATGAAGGCAGTTTGTCCTCACGGCGGCCTTGGGAGGGTTGGTGGCCCACTTCACCCCCGCCCTCTGAGGTTGTGGCGGTCTTTACTCCGTGTGCTCCTCTTGAAAGAGACTGTGTCTCCTGGTGAGTGTCTTGGTCACACAGCCATTTTGAAGATGATGGTGCCCTGACCCAGCATGGGTGGTTGGCACCTGAATGGTGGGCCTTCCTCCACTGCAAACCTGTCGCTCCTCTTCCTCCTTCATGTTGTCCCAGGAGAGTTGCCTCCTGCGTGCCCAGGCAGCCCAGCCTGTGCCCTGCACACCTCCAGACCTTCAGGGCTACACTCTCCTTTGCCATAGTGCTTTTTCCTCCAGATGTCATGATCAAGATCCCCCATCCGTTTTGGGGTATAATTTCAAAAGATATAGTTATTATCTGCCTTTCTCTTGCTATATGCCTTGGCACCCCAAGGGCAAGGTGAGCCAGTAGGTTGGGACAAGGCCTGTGTAGGAAGAGGGTTTGCAGTGAGACCAGGTTGTCCCCTCCCAAACACCATCGTGCCTGAAATATCTCAGTAAGCCAGACACTCTCAATATCCCCAGCATTCTCCATTCCTTGGTCATAGAGAATCATTGTTTCTTCTGTCCAGAATTGGCAAGTGAGTGAACTTGGCTTTCATTAGTCACATCTCTCATGAATCCTACTACTATTTTGTTAGGCGTAGGTTATTGCTCTTCAGAACACCTGAAGTCACCCTAGTTTGTATTGTTTTATTACTGTAAAGTTTTCTCCTTGTCTTATTTATTTATTTATTTTTGAGTTGGAGTCTCACTCTGTAGCGCAGCCTGGAATGCAGTGGCAGCATCACGGCTACCACAGCCTCGATCTGCTGGGCTCAGGTGATCCTTCTGCTGCAGCTTCCCAAGTAGCTGGAACTACAGGTGCATGCCACCATTTCTGGCTAATTTTTTATTTATTGTAAAGGTGAAGTCTTGCCATATTGCCCAGGCTGATCTCAAACACTGAGCTTAGATAATCCTCTCGCCTCCGCCTCCCGAAGTGTTGGGATGACAGGCAGGAGCCACTGCTCCTGGCTCCCTGTCTCTTTTGCACTCGACTTCTGTTTTGGTTTTTCTCTCCTTCCTTGGAAGTCTTACAGTGATGCCGTTTAACTTATAAAGTAGTCAGACTTTTGAACTTCTTAGTATATAAAAGCTCAGGGAACAGTGGGTAACATCAGTCCCTGACACAGCTCCTGTCAGGCATTTCAAGCTCATTACAGATATTAACTTACATAATCTTCTTAATTTAATTTAATTAATTAATGTATTTTTTTATTATAGAGACTAGATCTCTCTGTGCCCAGGCTGGTCTTGAACTGCTGGGCTCAAGGGATCCTTCTACCGTGGCCTCCTAGAGTTGCTGGGATTATATTTGTGGCCCCTGTGCCTGGTCTCTCTTTTTTTAGAAGTTTAATTTATATATTTTTAACTTACATAATCTTCATAGTAACCCTGTAGGGCTTGATGTGCAGAGACTATTGCCCCATTTTACAGATGGGAGAACTGAGTCACAGATAAGTAACATTCCTCAAGTAGGCAGAGATTCAAACCCAGAGCCAACTGCTCTTCCCCTGTGAGGATACTAGCAAAGGAGAAGGAGGATGCAGTGCACGGTCAAGCGCACATTAAAGGGCGAGAGCACGACTTCTTCCTGTGCCATTGTGAGTGTGTCAAAGTGCAGGAGTAGAGATGATGGTGCAATGAGCCTGTGTGCCTGCAGTGTCTCGGAGGGCTTATGTGTGTTTCCCACACCCAGTCCCTGTGTTCTTTGTTGCTGAGACTTAGGGGAGCAGTCCTCGTCACATACATGGTGAGGTGGACATTACTCTTAATAATGCTCTCAGTGGGAGAGGTTCTTTGTGACTTTGTTCTTTGGACTTGGAGTAATTACAATTTTAAAAATTACTTTT
The DNA here is from genome assembly GCA_963574415.1 of Tarsius wallacei. Lineage (NCBI taxonomy): Eukaryota > Metazoa > Chordata > Mammalia > Primates > Tarsiidae > Tarsius > Tarsius wallacei. Next base: position 11,782 of record CAUYQG010178878.1, on the reverse strand, counting down.
ATTTTTGAGACAGTGAAGGAGCTATTAGAGTTTCATTAAACTTAGATAACTTTATTTACCAAGAGTTCTAAGCCTTTTTGGTCTCAGAATTCCTTTGCACTCTTAAAAATGATAGACTCCAAAGAATCCATTTTCATATGGGATATATTTGTAGATATTTGCTATATTATAAGTATAAAATGAGAGGTTTTTTTAACCTAGATAAATTTTTTTATTGTGTGTCACTGAGGTTTCTGTTTGTTATGCAGCATTATTGTGACTGGAAGATAGCTTAAAGACTGTATCCCGAAAGGCTTGTACTTTTAGTAAAACAAAATTCATCCCAGCAAATTAGAACATGAATACTAAAACAAAAATTACAACAGAATCTAAATTCTAAAATGCTAGTAGTGACCTTTCCTGAGTTGTTCTGGGAGTCCAGTGTACAGCTGGAATTGAGAAATCTTAATGATTTTAATTTCTCTATTGGCTCTTTATTCAACGTATATGAGCAGGCATCCCAGGAAAACTGGAATTACTTTAGGAGGAAAGGCCCCTTGTGGTCCAGGCTTCCCCACTAGGTGAGTGTTCTGGGAACCCACTGGCATCCGTGGACCAGCTAGCATTGTGCAAGGCTGGAGTTCAGCTTTAGCTGATCTTTTTTTTGGAGATTTTTTCAGTGTATATGCTCATTTCGTGATGGTGATTGATGAGCATACCTGCCCACACTACGCTGAGTGTTCAGCAATTTTTGACCAAAAACAGCATAACCCCCGTGCCCCACCCTCGCTGTTCACCCAGTCTTGCCCTGAGCGACTTTTTTTGTTTTCCCAGATGAAAAAAGTCCTCAAAGGGAAATGGTTTGCCAATGTGGAAGAGATGAAACACAAAACAGCAGCAGCACTAAAAGGCATCAAAATGGACACGTTCAAAAACTGTTTTGAGCAGTGGAAAAAGTGTCTCAAATGGAGAGGACTTTGAAGGTGACTGAAGTTTAAAGGTGTAAGGATAAATACACAATTTTTTAATAAATAAATTCCAGATGTTTGGGCCCCTTCTCGTATTATGAGGACTTCCAAACACACGGTGAAATTTAGAGAGCTTGAGAGTGAGTACTCACCGCCTTGATTCCACAGTTTCATTTCACTCTGCAGATGCTTTTCAGCTTACATTAGAGCTAGATCTTGATAGACCCGCTGCAGGTTGAAAGTACTAAATGGAAAAGGCGTTAATAGACTTAACCTGTGTCTCAGCCAGCCTGGCATATCTCAAATGTACTCCGAACACTTGATTAACTGGTAGTTGGGCAAAACCATCCAACACAAAGCCTGTTTTGTAATAAAGTATCAAATATCTCATGTCACTTATTGAATACTGCACTGAAAGTGACCGACAGCATGATTGTATAGGTACCCGAAGTGTGACTTTGAGCATGTGTTCCTTTCGCAACATCCTAAAGTCAAAGGATCATCATGTTTTGCACCATGTGAAGTTGGCCCATCCGTATTTATTATTTTAAGCCCGTTGCTTGCAGCCTTCCTCAGGCAGGCATTCTGGTTTGAACCACAGTTCACAGAGACTTAAATGACTGTTTTCTCAGTTTTCCTAAAGAAAATGTGATTGGAGACATAGGAGTGAAGTCACTCGTCATTCTGTAGGCCAGCAGGACTTCTGTCTATGAACTGCATTTGAGAATGCCCATAGGGATTGCAGTACACGTTTGTAATATTTCAGGCTCTGCTTCAAATACCGAACCACTTCATGTAAAACAGGAGAATCCTGCAGCTTGATGTTCTGTGCTGAAGCTCATCCTCCCTCATGAGAGCTATTGTTACATTTCCAGGGAGGCTGGGTGTGGTGGCTCACACCTGTCATCCCACCACTTTGGGTTGTGGAGGCGAGAGGAATGCCTGAGCCCAGGGGTTCAAGACCAGCCTGGGCAACTTGGCAAGACCTCATCTCTACAACTAAAAAAAAATTTAGCCGGGCCTGGTGGTGCATTCCTGTAGTTTTAGCTACTTGGGAGGCTGAGTCGAAAGGATTGCCTGAGCCCAGCAAGTCAAGACTGCAGCAGCCATGAGCATGCCGCTGCACTCCAGCCTGGGTGACAGAGTGAGAATCTAACTCAAATAAACAAGTAAACAAATAAATAAGTAAATAAGATGGGAGAAAGCTTTATAGTAATAAAGTTTTTTGAGTCAAAGTTAGACTCCGACTCAAAAACAAAACAGGGAGAACACTTTATAGCGGTAAGGTTTTTTGAATCAGAGTGAGACTCCGACTCAAAAACAAAACAAAACAAATTTCCAGGAATTTTTTTCGTGGCCAGTTGATGATGCATGGTGGCATGAAATTAGCCAGGGCAGGAGTATTTGTAAATTGGCAGATGCTACAAATCAGAGGCCACCCCTCCCCTCCAGTTAGACATGAACCAGGGCCCCATGGGTATAGCTCGCTCCGACTGTGCTGTGTCATTGTTACATGGTTCCATCTACATAGGCTGTGCACCTCATGCCCCAAAGTGATGGCCTTTTATTTTTATTTTTTTATTTTTTTGAGTTGGAGTCTCACTCTGTTGTCTAGGCTAGAGTGCAGTGGCACGTTCACGGCCACCACAGCCTCAACCTGCTGGGCTCAGGCGATCCCTCTGCCTCAGCCTTCCAAGTAGCTGGAACTACAGACACGCACTGCCATGCCTGAACTAATTTTTTAATTTATTGTAGAGACGAGGTCTCGCCAAGTTACCCAGGCTGATCTCAAACCCCTGGGCTCAGGCAGTCCTCTCGCCTCAGCCTCCCAAAGTGCTGGGATTACAGGCTTGAACCACCATGCCTGGCCTAAGTGATGGCCTTTTATATGACCCATATGATGTACGACTTCCACCACTCTTCATGTTTTCCTGAAAATTGGAACTTCCGTCTTGTTGCGTCTCCCACCAGCCTGAAGACCTTCCTTTCACATTTCTTTTACTGCAGTTCTGCTGATGATAGATTTGCTTATCTGTTTCACCTTTATACTTGCTAATCATGGAATTCTTGGCCGAGGTTTTTGTTTTAACTTGAGCCGTGTCATTTCACCATCTTCTAGCCCCTTGTTCTCATGAGAAGTCTCCGATGTTTTTAGTGCTGTGTGCTACGTGTCATTCTTCTCTAGCTGCTTTGCAGATTTTCTGTCTTTGGTCTGGAGTGGTCTGGCTGTGATGTGCCGTGGTGTGGTCTTTTTGATTTACTTCACTTCTTATTTGTTGAGCTAGTGCTTTTTAAAAAAACTGTTCTCTGAGCTTGTTAAACTTGCGAGTGTATGTTTTTCACCAAATTTGGGGATTTTTCAGCCATTAATAAAGTACTCTTTCTTCCTCATTTTTCCCTCTCCTCTCCATCTGAGACTCCAGTTTTCATATATGATAAACCTGTGATCTTGTTGCACATATCACTAAAGCTTTGTTCATTTTTTTCAGCCTCTGTTCTCTTTTCTTCAGATTGGACCGTTTCCTTTGATGTGTCTTCAAGTTCACTTTTTCGTCATTTTAGTCTTTTGTTAAGACTATCTTGTGGGTTTAAAAAAATATTATGTGCTGTTTTTTTCAGTTTTAAAATTTCTTTTTCTTTTTTTAAATAGAGAAGGGGTCTCACTATATTGCTCAGGTGGGTCTGGAACTCCTGGGCTCAGGTGTTTTTCCTGCCTCAACCTCCCAAAGTGCTGGGATTATAGGCGTGAGCCACCATACCCAGCAATTTTTTTTTTTTAAATTTCTGTTTCTCTGCTGAGATTCTATCCATTCATTTATTGTGAACATATATATATATATATATATATATATATATATTTTACTTAAACATAGTTACAATAGCTGTTTTCAAATCTTGATCTGCTAATTTCAGCATCTGGGTTATCTGGGGCTGGTGTTCTACTGGCTGCTTTCTCCTCAGTATTCCTCATGTTTTCCTAGTTTTCTCAGTGTGTGATTTAAGATTGTGTCATTGTGCCTGGTGGATTACAGGGATTCCAGACTCTTTCACGTTCTTCTGGAGAGGATTATTTTCTTCTTAGGATGAGGATATTGCCTGGACAAGGTCAAGACTCCTGCTTGCATGGTGGCAGCAGGTGAGAGCGCTCTCACTCTTGGAACTGTCTCTGGGCTGCCTGGCGTCTGGCCTACATACTTGTGGTTCCTCATCAGCCACACATGTGGCAGGCGTGCATGTAGGCTGTGGCAGCTGTTTCTGTGGCTGTCTCCTTTGCATCCCCCGTCCTTCCCAGCAGTAGTGCTTGTCTGAGTCCTGTCCTCTGGTCCCTCAGTCAACCAGGCACTGGCGGGCCTGCCATCAGGGGAAAAGCACAAGCCTCTTCCCGGGCCTGCTACCTTCCTGCAGGTCCTGCCTGCTCCTGCAACTCTCTGGTGACTTCAGAGGGGGTTCTGTTTTGTCAGTGTGTTTTTACAGAGCTTTTTTTCTTCTTTGTGCGAGGGTTAGTGCAGTGTGAGTCACTGTCATGACGGGGGCACAGCCCTGGGACCCTTGGCAGGACCCTGATGAGGCCCTGTGTGTTGCTGAGCCACATCTCCGGGCTCCCACATGTGGCTGCCACGCATGGCCACATCCCCAGCCGCCCACTTCCCTCCAGCAGGTGGCTTTGCTGGAGACCTTCACAGGTCAGCACTCCACCCTCTGCTTGCTCAGGACCGATCCTTCCCCGTGTTCCCCCTCTCCGGGGTCGATGTCCATCCTCTGTTGTGGGAGGTTGTGCTTGCCATTGCCTTGGTGGCCTATGTGTGGCCTCCTCTTCCTCTTCAGGGCCCCAAGGTCCCGCCATGCACTTGGGCTGCCAAGCCTCCTCTCACGCTCCTAACTGCCTCCCCATCACCACATGGCCAAAGCAAGGCATCACTGTGCCTTTCTTTCATCCTTCACCCCTCACCCCGATCTCACACCTGTACCTCTCTGTTGCTGCTGCATGGATGGGCACGAGGGCCTCCTTGGTTCACCAACAGGGAGATGTTTCCAGAGCTTGAGGTCTTCTACTGGCATCAGTGACCCCCACCTCGAGCTCCATCCTCTTGGGCATCTTTCATTTTTTGCCACGGTTATACATCGTGCCAAGGAGGGTACACTCTGGCTCTGTCCCGTTGGTTTCTTACTCACACTCCTCCCTACTTTCCTCTGGCCTCTCTGTTTCCCTTGATGTCCCCTCTTCTGTCCCCCAAATGGCAGGGGTCCTGAAGCTCTCTGCCATGCCTGCCTGGATTTTCTCTGGGTGGCCTGTCCAAGATTGGGATGTGGCCGCCGCTGCTCCGCTGGTGCCGTTCAGCTTTGGGAGTTCAGCCAAGACCCGTCTCCTGGACTCCAAGTCCTTGCTCACCTCCTGGGAACTGAACATTTCACCTCAGTTGTGCCTAGAATGGAGCCACCGTCTCATGCCCACTCCCTGGACACGCTTCCAGTCTCTGTGAGAGATCCCGCGCTTGGGCACTTGGGGCAGAAGCCTGGAGGCCCAGGCGGCCCCTCTTCCACGCAGTAGGTCTGGCCCCAAAAGGCTGCCTCGGCTTCTTCTCTCATTCTGGCCTCTCTCTTATCCGCTACCTTGTGGGCCCTTCTGTCTCTGGTCTTGTCACCGAGTTCCCCTCCTTACAGCAGGTCAGCCATGACCCGGCTGGCTCTCGCCAGGCAGCACTTCCCCACACCTCACTGTGTCATGCAGGGGGAGCTGCTGTGGCTTTTGTTCAGGTGAGGATGTGAGACGGAGGGTCACATAACCGTGCCCAAGGTCAGGAGCTAGGAAGGCTTATGTGGGAACCGAGGCCTTCTGAGCACAGCGGACTGCAGGCTGCCTGCGCCTCTGTGTGCTCACTGTGGCGTTGGGGCTGGCCTGGAGCCTCTGCCTCCCGGTGCTCTCTCCTCCTGCCCCCCTCAGCTCCTGCCACACTGCCACACGCTCCTGGCTCCAGTGACTACTGCCCTGTCCTGTTGCTGTGCCCTGATTGCCTGTCCTGCCCAGAATGGGCCCTTCCCTTTGCAGTCTAGTGCGTCGTTACTTCTTTGAATCTCTTAATTTGTGCATCACTGTGGCCATCCTGTGCCTCAGATATACTAATGCAGAGTAAAATATTTACCTTAACACATAAACAAGTGGCATTCCTAAGGCCCCTAATTTAAGTGCCATAGCACTAGTCATTCAAAAGGGAATGTGGGCTTATGTCTTGTTTTTGATACTTGAGAAATTTTTTTTAACCAGCTTTACATTTTCCAGATTATGCACTGCTTTTGCTTCTATTTTTTTCTGGAGAAGTAACAAATAAAAATAATGCAACATAGCTAGGTAATAAGAAATCAAAGAAAAAGAAATTTTGTTGTGTTCTTAAGTATCCACGGAGTGTCCTAAGAAGATGTAGGAATTAAGCGGCAGTCTCATCAGTGGAAGAGTGAATGTTCTCACTTCACAACTGCTGAATGAGGCTGGGTTCTCGAAAGTCCCCACTGACAGCCAAGTGAAGGCGAGGAAACAAGCTGGCATTTAGGAAAAGTATTATTCGACTCTTGACAGTACGGTTTTCCCACTTTTAAATGAAAACTGGTGTTTGGTAATAGCATTTTGCAACAGGAAGTATTTGCAGTGTGGTTCTGGCATGGTGTCTTCATCTAAGCATGAAGGCATTGAGTTGTATAGCCTGGGACTCGGAGAGGGGCTCTGCTGGAAGAGGATCTGGTTCCTTTTGTAAGCTCTCCCCTCTGTCATAAATAGTGTCCCTTTTTTGTGTGATTTTTTTCAAGTGTAGTTTTGGTAATTATTAAAGGGGTTTCTTGTTATTGGGTATATAGAATTAAGCTACATGATAAAGGTACATTGAAGCAAGTAAAAGAAAGAAATATTTGGCAGAAAATGACTAGTCACTCAGCTTTTTCCAGAAGACTTTAGGCAGAAAGGGGATTGTTCAAAAGAATGGCCTGATCTTGGAACACGGTGAGCCCGTGTTCTCAGGTGTCGTCTTTCCTAAGGGCTGATGTGATGGTCAGCCTCCTTCAGTCACTGGAGGCAGCCTCACGGGGAGCCCTGGGAGGACATGGAAGGAGGCATGTGGCTGACCTGGCCCAGCTGGCTCTATCAGGCCCCAGGTGAGCCCTGCTCCTGGGTGGACGAGGCTCTTGGCTGGGCTGTGTCCTGATCAGTTGCCATGTCCTGGTCAGGCCTTTGGGAGTGCCTGTGGGGCTGAGACTGAATGCCTTGGCACTCTCCCCCCAGCTCCTGGTTCCTTCTTACAGTTTTTCTAGCTGCTGCTTCGCTCAGCCCCTCTCTTCCCAGTCTCCTGAAGGCAGGCTGCCGCTTCTGGCCCCCTGTGCCTCTCGGTGGGCTGCTGGACAGGGGGAGCATGTGGCCAGTCGGACTTTCTGCAGACTGGTTCCAGATTACTTTTATCTGCACTTACCCGTGCCTGGAAGACAGCACACGCACATATGCTCTGTGTTTCTCAAATGTACTGTGTTGCCTGGTCTCTTCTGTGCACAGCACTTTGGCTTTCTGCTAGTGTTATCTTGCAACTGCTGCTCAAAACAATCTTCTTAGAAATGTTTCCAGAACCGTGGTGCTGCCTGGGCCCTGGGGCACACCAATTAGGAACAGCAACTGCACTTGCCTCTGGGTGGCATGTGTGTGACGAGTTTTAGTAGGAAGCTGACTCAGATGAAGACTGACTGAGGTGCGGGGCGGGACAGTGACCTGTTGAATTCGGGTCTGGTCTGCTTAGCCTGGGCCTGAGGTTGACCATGATTGGGCGTTTTATGTCTCTCAGCCTACGGGGAAGAAGGGCTTGATCTCTTCCTGTCGGACGTCTCTTGAGCAGCTGAGATCTGCCCTCCCCTGGGCCCACGTGGGGGCTTGCGACCATACCCCTCTCTCCTTCCTTGGGCATGGTCCTAGAGGCCAGGAGCCCAGTAAGCAAAGGTGCTTCTCACCCCTCCCCCTAGTGCCTTCCCTTCCTTCTCTCCATTGCCTCCTACTTATCTTCAGAGTTTGGGGGATATGAAAGTTAAAATGTGGCCAATGATTTGTACGGGGTTTTGTTCCAAAGAAAGAATTTAAGGTAGCTTGTAAAGACACTTGACTACAACAGGGTTAGGAGCTGCCTGGGATGTGTAGGTCAGTTCCTGCTTTGTAACAGCCAGCAAAGCTCAGCAGCAAACATGATGACATTTGTTTTCTCAGACACGTGGTGTGGTTGGGGTTTGGCTGGTGCCAGCTGAGCTCTACTGGGCGGCTCTGATTTATGTTTCCCTATCCTCCTTGAACCAGTGACACGGGGCATGTCAGAACCACTAGGCCTCAAAAGACTGGGCTCTGGCCAGCGCACAGTCACCACTGTCCCATTCTGAGGTCCACATCAAGTCACATGGTCAAACCCGAGTTCAGGGATAGGAGAGTCTCTTCCATGCTGAACCAGCCACAAACACAAGCATCAGGGTGAGGAAAAGTGAAGAACTGCGGCAGAGAATCCAGACCACCACGGTAAAACACATAGTCCAGGGGATGGGGTCGCTTTCCTAAATACACATCCCATGTAGTGAAGCTCTGGGAGACTAAGCAGATACTGCATTTGTCAAACGAAAGCCAGGTGATATGGAAAAGGAACAGATGGAGAACCAGGAAGAGCTCTTGGAGTTTACAGGTGACCGCCAGAGCAACAGAATGTTCAGTTGAGTGAGAATCGCCAAGTCTCTCAGAATATGGAAGTACAAGACCCAGAAGGCAAGAGGCTTGCAAGGTCAGCTGAGCAGCATCTAAAAAAAGGTGTTTAAGAGAGAATGAAGAAAAGGAGCTTACCAGGAACACACTTGAAGAAAATTTCCTCATGGGCTTGACATGGAGGAGCAGAGTGAGTACTGAGGAAAGGCGAGTTCAGAATGCCCGTGTCTCCGTGCATCGTTGTTTCTTGATACGGGATCAAGAAATGATCTCACGGGTTTCCCTGGAAGAAAAACAACAAAACATTTCACCTTCAGGGAAAGCAAAATCAGGCCAACATGAGGCTTTCCATCGGCAACGGTGGATGCCAGAGGGCTGTGAACGCCTTCCAGGTTTTGAATGAAAGTTATTTTGATACCTAATTAAATTATCAAGTATGTTAGAAGGTGAAGCGGTCATTTTCAGATGCGCCACGGAGTTGGTAAGTTTCTTTCATTCATCCTTTCTACCGACATTAGGGATTAAGACCATTCCACAAAACAGAGGTGAATGCAGATGGAAAGGATGATGGAGTGTAAGACATGGGAAGCCTGATTTGGGGTCAAGAGAATGGAAATGGCAGGAAGACAGCTGTGCGGCAGTCCTGGAAAATCGTGGTTGCAAGTTGAGTATTCCTTATCCAAAATGCTTGGAAGCAGAAGTGTTCCCAATTTCTGATTTTTGAGATTTTGGAATATTGCCTTCTACTTACTGGTTCAGCATCCCTAATCCAAAAATCTGAAATCTGAAATCCTCCAAGAGCATTTCCTTTGAGCATCATGCTGGCACTCAAAATGTTTGAGATTTTGGAACATTTTGGATTTCAGGTTTCCAGATTAGGGATGCTCAACCTGCACGTGGAAATATATGTTAACAACTATTACAAAGATCATCTTCATACAGAAAAGTGGAATGCATCCCAAGCAATAGATACGAGGAAGAAGAAGGTGAAAAACATCGCAGGTGTATTAAGCAATGCAGTTAATTCCAGAAGAACACCCCTCCGTGCACACACAAGTAAGACAAGGAAGTCCTGATTTGTGCCATTAGTCCTCAGGGAAATGCATGTTAAATCCACGGTGGAACATCATTTATATCCACTAAGTGATTAATATTAAAAAGACAGAATAGCAAATGTTAGGATCAAAATCAGCTGGAATTTTCATCCATGGCTGACAGGAGTATAAAATGGTGCAATTATTTTTTTTGTTTGTTTTTGAGTTGGAGTCTCACTCTGTCGCCCAGACTGGAGTGCAGTGGCCACTCCCGGCCACCGCAGCCTCCACCTGCTGGGCTCCAGCGATCCTTCCGCCTCAGCCTTCCGAGTAGCCAGAATTACAGGCACGCGCTACCACACCCGGCTAATTTTTTATTTATTGTAGAGATGAGGTCTCACCAAGTTGCCCAGGCGGGTCTTGAGCCCGCGGGCTTAGGCAATCCACTCATCTCAGCCTCCCAAGGCGCGGGATTACAGGCTGAGCCACCGAGCCCGGTGCAATTATTTTTAAAAACCCAAGTTTTGGCCAGGCACAGTGGCTCATGTCTATTTAATCCCAGCTCTTTGGGAGATCAAGATCAGGGTTGGAGTATTGCTTGAGGGCAGGGGTTTAAGACCAACCTGGACAACATAGTGAGACCCTATCTCTAAAAAAAAAAAAAGTTGGCAGTTTCTTGTAAAGTTATAAATGTATTCTATGTTTCTGCAATCCCAGTCCTAGGGAATTTATTCCAAAGAAGAAAAAGCATATGTATACAACAATACTTGTAGATGAAGGCTTATAACAACTTTATTTGCAATAGCCCAGAATTGGAAACAGCCCAGATGTCCATGAACAGGAGAATGGGTAAACAAGCTGTGGTGTATTATACAATGGAATAGAACTCAGTAATTTTTGAAACTTCTAATACATGTGGCAATATAGATGAATCTCAAAATATAATGTTGAATGAAAGAACCCGGACCCAAAAGAAGACATATTGTATAGTTCTGTGTATATGAAGTTCAAAACTTTTTAGAGTGATTGAAATGCCCCCATCTTGATTTGAGGATTAGTGGTTCTGTGGGCATATACATTTACCCGGATTTGTTGAATTGTGCACTTAAGAGCTCTGCATTCTGTACTGTGTGAAGTTTGCCTTAAATTGAGAAGTAACCCACGAGGGCGAAGGGTGGACATTCCATCTCACACAGGCCTTCACTCTGGAGGGTCTCCTGGCTTTGTGTTGCCACTTGTTTTCTTGGCCCAGAATATGTATGGGCCAAAGGATGGGATCTGATTTTCTCCCTGTCTTTAAAAATGTGTGTGTATCTTCCAATGCTATGCCCCATAGAGCTTTATGGTGATGTCTTCCCTTGTCTGTCGGCAGAGTTGTTTCTTCCTCTTGAGTCTTAGAGGTGACATTTTATGTGTGTATATATACATGATATGTGTGTGCGTACATAGGATATATGTGTGTATATGTGCATCTATGTGATATATGTGTGTATATATGATATGTGTGTATGTATATATATGTGTGTGCATGAGTATGTATATATGACGTGTGTATATATATGCTGTGTGTTGTGTGCATATATGTGTGCTGGGTGCATATGTATGCAATATGTGTGTGTATGTTTGATATGTGTGCAAGTGTGTATATGATTGTGCATATGCATATATATGATATATGTGTGCACACATATATATATACGATGTGTGTGTATGTGTGTGCACATGTGTATATATGATATGTGTGCACACATTGTGTGCATGCATACATTTATATGTGTGCATGAGCATGTATACATGTGTGTGTGTGCATATGTGTGTGCATGTATTATAATGTGTGCGTGTATATATGATATATGTATATGTGTGTACATGATGTGTGTGGTGTGTGTATATGTGTGTGTGTATATATATATATGTGTGTGTGTGTATAGTATTTTTGTTATTAAATTATCTTTCCCATATAGAGTGTGAGTTTGCCAATCTCTGTTATAAACTAGGGTAAGCAAAATCACTTTTTCAGCATCTCATTTTCATAAAAGATAGTTTGTTTCCGCATTTCCACTGATTTAGGAGTTGGCAAACTTTTTCTGCACAGG
>CAUYQG010178876.1:0-12791 GCA_963574415.1 Tarsius wallacei | reverse complement strand
GGATTGGGCTGCAGGGAGACTTCAATACCCAAGTAAAGTGGGAGGTTTCACACCCCTTCTCTCAGCAGGTCACATAATAAGCAACAAAACATCAGTCAGAGCATATATCCTCATAGCAAGGCACCTTGATCAAAGCTACCTATTATCTATTATCTTTGTGTCTGTATGACAACTGTTGATGATACATCAGTGTAAAGCACACTTGCGGCCATTGCTTTGTTCACTTCAGGTGTGTTCATGTGGTTCTTTGAGCTATGACCCACCACTGTTTCTTCGCTTTGCCTCCCCCCACCCCCGGCCACACTTTGGGGAGGTGAATCTCTCTCCACACTAATTTATTTTCTAAATAAACTATAATTCCAATCTAAAAAAAAATAAAAATAAAAATAAATAAATAAATAAATAAATAAAAAAAATAGTGATGCTATTGAATAATGTAGAAATGTTTCTTTAAAAAAAAAATTGGTACACCTCATCAACAAGGGTATCTGCATAATGAACATTTGTATACCTAACCCTGAATTGTACCCCACATCTTTAAAATAAAAAAAAAGTTAAAAAAATAAAAAGCACTTCCGACCAATTAACAGATAGCTCTCAAAACCAACATAATTGTTCCTTTCTTTTTTTTTTTAAGCAGGACTTATTAAGAGTACAGAAAAGCTCCAACAGTGGGAGGGGACCCGAGGGAGTTGCCCCATAATTTTTAGTTTTGTTACCTATCTGATGTTATTCAGACTCATATAAGACACCTACAGAAATAGACTCAGATTTTTCCTGTATGACAAAGATTAGTTTTATCATTTTAAACAGGATACTGTAAAAGTTATAAAGATCATTCATGTACTTTTTTTTTATTCATGTACTTCTTTTTTATTTTTATTCTTAGATTATGACTAATTATTGTAATCCAGACTTACATAATTTAAGCTTGATTTTCAAAGCAGGTGATTATATATTAAAGTTAACAATTTCTTTTATTTTGTTCCAAAAAATAAGGAACTGTTGCTACTTTTGTTTTCTTATTGCCTGGCACTTTTGTTTTACTAGTAAGTACACCATTTAATAATGATTAGATTTCATGTTATTTTTGTCCATCTAACAGTGTTTTTTTTTTTTCTTTCTGAATGCTCTCATTTTCTGTGCTTTTCTTTCTTTTTAGCTATGAGTGCTATCTTAAATGTCTACCACACACCTGGATTTTTTGTTTGTTTGTACATTTCACATCAAATTTCTTCATCTTTTCCAGTAGAGAAGTAGGCATATGGAAGAGTAGAAAGGACATCAGATTGAAAATCAAAAGATCTAGGTTCTAATCTTGCCTTAAACTCTCTAAATTAAACTACAGTATTTAAATACTTAGTCTCCATTTACTCATTTTCTCAATGAAATAACAGCCTGCTCTTTTTATCTCGGGAAATGTGATAATACAATTATATAGATAAAAGACAAAGATGTGGAAACGACATTTGTAAAATGTTAGAAGTGCACATATTTTAGTTGTATTATTAAGGAAACAGGGTTTTTAAAATTTTTTTCTGAGATTTTTTTGTATACTTGGATCACTTCTTAGGAAATAGTACTGTAAATTCAGGTAGTAAGTTCCTCTTCATCCTCGTCCTTGTCCTCTTCCTTCATAGAGTGTATCTCTCTTCAATTAAAGGAAATCTTTGGAGACCACTTTTTTTTGTCATGGTGTTATTCAAATTTTTTTTTTTTTTTTTGAGTTGGAGTCTCACTCTGTCACCCAGACTGGAGTGCAGTGGCTGCTCCCGGCCACCGCAGCCTCGACCCGCTGGGCTCGGCAATCCTTCCGCCTCAGCCTTCCAAGTAGCTGGAACTACAGGCACGCGCTACCATGCCCAGCTGATTTTTTGATTTATTGTAGAGATGAGGTCTCGCCAAGTTGCCCAGGCGGGTCTCAAACCCACAGTCTCAGGTAATCCACTCACCTTAGCCTCCCATTCCTGATAAATGAAAACTTCTCTTTTGGGTAGTGATTGGTGACCAAGTTCCTGCCATCTTGTGGTCTGGCATCTTCAGGCATGTGAGTTCTTAGGTGGTAAATACCTCTACATTGAGATGGAAGGGACAGATGGGCATTCCTGAGTGGGAGTATTAGGACTACCTTGGGAATGTAGTTTCACTTCCACCTCACTCCATTGGCTCAAACTCATTGTAAGATGACTTCTACAAGGGAGGGTGGGAATCTGTCCTGTATGACCAGAAAAGAAGAGGAAAAGAATTGGGTAATTGGGTTGTGCTGTTTAAAATAATTATTACCTGCCACTGCCTCTTTCTTGCTCTGCTTTAGCCATCGTAGCCTTTTTGAGTTTTTGGTGCACTCAGACACATTCCTGCCTCAAGAACTTTGCATCGGCAATTCCAAATGCCGGGACTACTTTTCCTAGATACACAAATGGCACCTTCTCTTGCTTAATTCATACAATTGCTCAGGTGCTACTTTACTGCAAAGCCCTTTCCTCATATTTTATTTTATTTTCATTTTCTGTTTTATTGTAATATATTTTATATGATACATAATTATATAATATATAATACATATATAATTACACACACACACTTCTCTCTGTATATAGAGTTTATAGGTCTGGAGTTCTCATAGTCCAAGATAAATTAAAATTCTACTTGGCAAATTACCAAAGCAAGAGACAGTGTAAATCATCACTAATTATAATATAGTCAAATGAGAAATTTTACAAAAATAAGTTGCTGTCTTTACACCATAACTGTAAATTTTGCTTTGATAAGTTTGATATTTTGATTGTGGCCTTATAAAGAAGAGAGAGTCTTCTAACATATAATATTTGTTTCTCGAAAATAATGTGTCTCTCTTTTTATTTCTACTTTGTAGCTTCTGTGTTGGGAGGTTATATTTAGCTTATATATAGATATATATTAAGTTTCCTAGCATGTGTATTTGTTTATTGTCCATCTCCTTTAGTAAGCCAAAAGCAATATGAGTGTAGATTTATGTTCTTTCATCACGATATCACCAGCACACACACAAGGAATGTGTATACCACATCATAGGTGCTCAGTAAGTGTGTGTTGGGTAAATGAATGAATGAATCATTATGTGAGTAGCTTTATAATGACACTTATTCTGATTATGTGTTAATATTTATCTCTCTCACTAAGCTTCTCGAAGGTGAGGAACTCTTCCAATTTTTTTCTTTCACATCGAGAATACAGCATATTTCCTGATATGTAGAAGGTTGAAGATAAATATTGAATAAAAAATGAAAAAACAAAAACAGATGAAGAAATTGATGCTGGGAGAGTTGAATATATTTTAAATTACACCAATGTGCAGAAGTTATGTCCTTACTTATATCAGTTTCACTTTAAAACTCATTTTTTCTTTTTGAAAGTAGGATTTATTGAGAGGACAGAAAAACTCCCAGAGCAGAAGGGGACCTGAGGGGGTTGCCTTAAAACTTGTATTTTTTCAATCTGATTGTTCACAAACACAAATATCTGTTATCATTGTGTTGCTTAAAGTAATAAAACTTTGTTCTTCATCAGTACAATAGCCATAATTTTATACATTTGATATTCTTACTTTATGTATAATAGGCACAATCAAACAGTATGTAATGAGTTATCAAGTATGGATATGGCATATTCAACTAGATTTCACTATATTAAATGAGGATTTGAATGAAACTAGAATATCTTTATCTTTGAAAAGAAAATGCATTTATGCATATCAATAAGTCATTATTTTTAGACTACGCAGTGGAATGTGCCTATATTTTATGACATTCACAGATATACTACCATTTCTTATCTAGTTTCATTATTTCTTTTTGTGATAAGGTATTCCATTTTCACTTATTTTACTAGAGTACTTAAAATTATTGATAACATGCCTCTGCACACTTGTAATATAAATAGAATAGGTACATTTGATTATTACTGTCTTGGACTGAATTTTCTAGAGAATTGAAAAATCATCTGTGACTTGATTTTTATTCCTAATTTATGTCACTTTGCCCTTCACTTCACTTTCAATATCATATTATTTTTCTAAGTTATAAAATTCTGTGACCTTTTACTAAAATAAGAAAAAAATAAAATAAGTCATTTGAAATGAAATAGAGAACCACAATTTGTTAACTTTAATGTAAAGAGAGCACATAAGACTCATTCAAGACAAAACAACTTTAAATTGCCTTAAGAATAGGGGCCGTACACGGTATAATACATAATACTAATAAATAGGGTATAATTGTGACTGGCTTATAGAATTAATTCGGACTGCATTTAGTGCAGGTACTTGGAAATGATATCCATCTTTAGAAAAATTAGCCCCTAAAGGTCTGGAATTCTAATTTTCTGAAAGAAATTAAAAGTCTACTTGGAAAATAATCAAAGCAATAAATAGTATAAGTCATCACTAAGCATAATATGTTTAAATGAGAAATTTCACACAAAAAAAGTCACTGTCTTTATACCACAAATGTAAGTTCTGCTTTGGTAAGCTCGATATTTTAATTGTGGGGCTATAAAGTGTTAGACTTATTTGACATCCTCGGCTTAAGAGTAGACCTGTCAAGTAATATTTTTTGTTTTGCTCTGAACTAGTTGGCTAGAGTATCTTTATTAATTATTTTAGCTATTATTTTCTCATACTATGCATAATTAAATTTTCTGTTAAAAAAATAAGTCACAAATAAAACTGGGGAAAAATGCTGGTGAATCTCAGTGTAAATAAATGTCTGGAGATTTCTTATACAGTAATTCCTCCTTACCCACAGTTTTGGCCACAGCTTCAGTTACCCATGGTCAACTGCAGTCTGAAAAATAGGTTTCTACAGTAGATACTAGAGAAAGAGAGAGACAGAGACAGAGAGAAAGAGAGAGAGAAAGAGAGAGACACAGAGAGAGAATCACATTCGCATGACAATTATTACAATATTTTGTTATAACTGTTTTATTTTATTATTAACTGTTGTTGTTAATTTCTTATAGTACCTAATTTATAATTTAAACTTTATTTTAGGTATGCATGTGTAGGGAAAAACAGTCTACATAGGGTTTGGTACTATCCATGGTTTCAGGCATCTACTGGGCATCTTGGAACAAATCATCCACAGATAAGGGGCAACTATTTTAATATATTCTCAATGATAGACAAAAAACAGATGTCAATAGCAACGGGAAGGTATATCAATTACACTCCTAAGGAAAAGAGCACTTTAATTTTTAAAAATTTACTTTAAAAATATTTTTAAATTAATAAATAGTGTAATATGTATTTTCTACTGTATGTCTTACTTTAAGCTGTCAAAGTTAATTATTTGCAATTGTACTATTTTAAAATTTTAATTAAAATAATATACATTTCTCTAAATGACATACTATTACAGGTGCTCTATAAAGTCTGATTTAGGAAAAGGCATTGTAGGACTTCATCTTTAGGATAGCTTTAGTACTTAAATTTCATAATTCACACCTGTTGCAATTGTTGCAATAGCCCTCTATTCTGTTATTAGAATAGAATAGGATTCTATTATTTAGAATAGTTTCTAAAATAATTCTAGACAATATTTCACTCCTGTCTGACATGGTCACTTGCCTTATTGGGAATCCCAACTCTGATTAGCAGATAGATGGATTGCTGTGCTTTTTTCGTAGCAAATTGACCCTCAGATTTCAAACAGACAATAAAGTAGAATAAATTTTTTATTTCTTCAGGCTATCAAAGTTTAAAAGATTTAGGTAGCCATTTGTTATATATTTTCAACATAAGAAATAACTTCTTAATAATAGATAGTTTAAAATGCAAATCCAGAGAACTGGAATTTAAAGACCTAAAACAAAGTCTTATTTATTATAAAACGTTGAGTAAATCTTAGTTTATCCTTTTTTTTCAATTAAGCCCATTATACCTTTCTTGACAAAGTTCTGGAGTAGTTTCGAGGGTTAAAATAAGATGCTTGCAGGAAAATACTTTACATTCCTAAAATTGCAAACATAAGCCTTTAGTGTTTTTGTTAGAATATTAAAACTTATATCTTCTCTTGATGTGAACTATTGTTTCCAGTTATATTCTGAATAAATTAGCATTTGGTGAATTTATTATTTTTGTATTTATAATGACTTTAAAAGAGAACTATAATCCTGGCAATAATTATGGTAAGGGTAAAATTGTTAAAACACTAACCATGATGATAGACGAAGTACATACACACTGCATTACTATTCCAAGTAAAATACCATAAGGCATTTTCAAAAATTAAGTCATGGCCTTCTAGAAATGTATGTTACTCAATTATGTCATTTATTAATCATTTATGTCCTTAAATAATATATTTACTTTCTTTTTTGTACATGTATGAGACAGTAATATAGCAGAAAGCCATACTTGAACAATATTTTCCATCTGATCTGGAAAGATAAAACTACATTGGACAATCACAAATCAGCCATCACAGTTTTAAGAATTATGTCTACATTTCATTTTATTAAAGTATATTTTTTAAAGAGTAAAAAACATGATTCTCATAAAATATAAAATAAGCATGTGGCAAAGTTTTTATTAACTAATTAACAAGGGAACCAGTCAGATAGTACATCTGATCCAAAAATAATTTTAAAAGATGGGTATTTATAATCAATTTAAAAGATGAACGTTAGAATAAGAGTGTTAGGGTAGACAAAACAACAATGACAACAAGAAGAACGATTGGTGTTCTACAAGGCAGTAAATTATAATCTTAAAAATTATAATTTCTGCTAGACAGAAATCTAAATGATAATATGCATGTTTTTCAAAGTCTTTGGCAGGCTTACCAAATGTTTATCACTATCTAGATGCATTTACTTGTTTTTGACTTTGATGTTTACTCACTGATTAGTACCCAGACATTATAAATATACATGCTACTATGAACCAAATTGTGTTCCTTCAAATACATATATTGAAATCCTAATTCCCAATGTGATGGTTTTGATGATAAGATCTTTAGGAGGTAATTAGGGTTACATGAGGCCATGAGCATGGTATCCTCATGATGAGATTAGTGGCTTTATAAGAAGTGAGAGCAGTCACTCTCTCTCTTTCTTTGGTGTGTAAGGACCCAGTGAGAAGGGAGTCTTCTGTAGGTCAGAAAGACAGCCCTCACCAGGTACTGAATTCACTGGCATCCTGTTCTGGGACTTCTCAGCTTCCAGAACTGTGAAAAACAAATATCCGTTGCTTAAATCACCCAGTCTATGTTATTTTGTTATATCAAACCAACCAGATTAATATATGTTATTACACTGAATTCTAATATTTATTTGATACCAGTAAATGATGCAGATGGATTTATGTCAGCTGGAATCAAAACACTTGAAGAAAACTAGGACACTTTGAGAGTGAAATGGTAGAGGAATCACTGGAATGATAAGTAGCTTTCAAACCATGTCACTGAAATGGTTGACAAAAGTTCGGGCTGTTTAACCCAGAGAAAACAATAGTACAGGGGAATATATTAACTATCCTTAATTTTTAGGTGATCACTTGTAGCAGGTATATTAAACTGTTTTATATCATCATAAAAAGAACTAAGTTTAACAAACAGTATTTTTGGCTTATTACAGAGAAGTTTGTGACACTAAGAAATAAAGAGAGATGAAATGGTCTACCATGGCACTAATTTCCTACCCTCAGAGGCATATGAATCCATAGAATTACTATTGTTTGAAGGAGGTGTTTTATAAGAATGTCAAGCACAAGCACAAATAAATTGTCAACAAAATTCTTTTTAAGCATGAAATATTGAGTAGCATACAAGAAAACGAGTTAAAATAGGGTTTCTTTATATAATTACGAGAGCTTCTTTTTCATTTTGAATTCCAGACTTTTACACAACATACATTTCAGTTGCTAATTTACACTAATGAATGCTTTATTTTAAGAAAAGAAATTCTGCTATTGTGGAGAAAGAGGGCTTTATATTCAGATACTTGGGATTGATCTGATGTTTAGAAAGCCTTTAAAGCATTATAGAGTTGGTTTCTTTATTTGTATAGTATAGAATTGTTCTGAGAATAATCTAATATAGTGTGTGTGATGGTTGATTTTATGTATCAACTTGACTGGGCCATGATGCCTATAAATGGTTATTCTGCATGTTTCTGTGAGGGTGCTTTTGGATAATATTTACATTTAAATCAGTGGACATTGCCTTCCATAATATGAGTAGGCATGATTTAGTTGAAGGTTTAAATAGAACAAAAGTATGACCCTTTCTGAGCAAGAGGAAATTCAACTAACAGACTGCTTCTGGACTTCACCTGCAACATTGACTTTTCCGAGTTTGCTATCTGACCACATTTATATTTGAACTGTAACTCTTTCCTAAGTCTCCAGACTAAAATCCTCCATTCACCCTTCATCATATTTTGGACTCACCAAGACTTTATGGTTGTGTGAACCTATTCATTAAAATGAACTTTTTTCTATATATTAGTACATATCCTATTGAATCTGTTACCCTGTAGAGTCCTTATTAACATACTATGTAAAGTAATTAATTCTGAACTTTGTTAATTTATAATCCTTTCTCATTACTGAAAGAACTGTTTGGAAAACTTTCTAAAAAATATATCAGACTCATTTGATGGCATCATATAGGTACTACCTGATATATAAATTTTATGGCCATAAAAATTATTCTGTTATCCAGAAGTTCAAAATTTCTCAAAATCTTTTCAATTTAGAAGAAATATGTTGTTTACTTACACTGTGCTAGTCAAACTTACATCCACATCAACTCTCAATATTATCTTCAAAATATTATTTTCTCTTATAGTTAACCTCTTTAAAGACAGTAATTTTATTTAGTGGTTTTGAAACTATTGATTGTAAAAATATCTTCTTTGTACTTATAAGTTGAGGTTTAACATTTGTATTATATATACAAATAGTGGCAAAATGTGTAATTTTCATTCTACTATAAATACTAGTATTGTAAAATAAAATCTTTATATTCATTTTTTAGCATATTTAATTTTAGCTAGTGATCATATTCTTCTTGAACTATTTTTCCATGCTCTTTCACTTAGAATTTTATCTTAATATATTGCATGCATCTATATTATACATTTTCTTATTATAAGTCTTTACTTGTAAAAAATTACTCTTTTAAATCAAGTTATTATATTATATTGTTGTCAATATTATATTATATTGTTAATATTGATCATTACTTCATATAGTTAATTTAAGAAATAATTGCTAAAGTGAATTAACTTATTTATTTACTTATTTATTTTGAGTTGGCGTCTCACTCCGTTGCCCAGACTGGAGGGCAGTGGTCGCTCCCGGCCACCGCAGCCTCGACCCGCTGGGCTCCGGCGATCCTTCCGCCTCAGCCTTCCAAGTAGCTGGAACTACAGGCGCACGCTACCACGCCCGGCTAATTTTTTTGATTTATTGTAGAGATGAGGTCTTGCTTGCCCAGGCGGGTCTCGAACCCGCGGGCTAAGGCAATCCACTCACCTCAGCCTCCCAAGGCGCGGGATTACAGGCTGAGCCACCGAGCCCGGCTGAATTAATTTATTAATTCAGAATATATTTTTAGTTAGTTTTTTTTTTCTTTCAGGTAGGTCACGTATCATACTAGAATGATAACAATCTCACCATTAATTATTTTATGTTACTTTAAAAAATTTTATAGATGTTAGTCTTCGGAAGCTTTGTTCACATCATAAAAGTAGTTGGAATTTGAAGAAATTTTGTTATAACAATGTAACTCTATTTTTGTCACCATCTGAATCAATTTAAAAATCACAATATTCTTTCATCAAAAACTATTCTTAATGACTGATTAGATGCACATTTGATATTGCTTAATTTTCTTGAAAGCAGAGTTGGAAACCTCCTGCTTTCTAAAGTGATTTGTTACTCACTCATTAGATAATTCACGTTTTCACTACTGATACCAATATTTCAACATGCAAAATTTTTGGCATTCCTGAATGTTTATACCCAGGGTAAGATCAAAATTAAGAAAGGTATTAAAGGTATCTTCCAGCCGGGCTTGGTGGCTCAGCCTGTAATCCCGCGCCTTTGGGAGGCTGAGGTGAGTGGATTGCCTGAGCCCGAGGGTTCGAGACCCGCCTGGGCAAGCGAGACCTCATCTCTGCAATAAATCAAATAATTAGCCGGGCGTGGTAGCGCGCGCCTGTAGTTCCGGCTACTCGAAAGGCTGAGGCGGAAGGACCGCTGGAGCCCAGCAGGTCGAGGCTGCGGTGGCCAGGAGCGGCCACTGCACTCCAGTCTGGGCGACAGAGTGAGACTCCAACTCAAAAAAAAAAAAAAAAAGGTATCTTCCTTTTAGAATGTGGAAGAAGGGAATTTGTGACAATATGTTGGGAAGAACTATCCCAGATGTTTTCTCAGGAGAACTAGTTTTAGAAGAGAGTAAAAGTGAGAGTGGATATCACAGAATTAATGCCTTTAAGACTGTGTGCATGGGTATCTCTTGGAAAAATTATTAGGCTTATCCAGTGGAACCCTTACCCCATATTGAAGATAGGAGCTTGTTGACTGAAGTACCCAAAGCATCTTAACACTGCTTGTCACTGCTCAATCTGAGAAAACAATAAGTGTGTGAATAATGAATACACTCACAAAAAGACTGTGAGACTGGTATTGTGATTATCCCCATATTTCCAAAGAGGAAAATTAAATTGAAGTTGAGGCTTCATCACATTTATTACTTAAGGTTGACTGCTCTAAAATGATTTCTCATTGTTGTACAAAGCATATTTAATTCCTCTGGGACCTCATGAAAATGACTCCTGTTGTGGAGGCTAATCCACGTGGATTCAACTTTTGATTGGTTTGAACATTAAGGTTACTAGAAGATATTTTAAATGATAAAACAAGGATTATCCCTTCATCTCCCATCCACTTAAGCGTGAAACTATAGTTTATACGGGACAATGATATACAGAGCAATCTGTACATTTTTTCTTATTTTTCAGGTGAACATACACTAGGATTATAAAATAATTTTCTTTGTATTAAATATCACGAATATTCATGTTATAACTCATACGTATATGATTACTAATGCTTATGTATCTCAAAATAACTTCACATACTAGGCAACCATTATATGATATATTGAATATAAAGTATCATTTGAGCTATTATTTCTCAAATGTTTCATAGTATTACTATCTACTTTTGTTGTGAAAATAAAATTTTGGAAATATCATACAACTTGCTTAGCAGTCATGGTTATTGTTTATGTAGTTTCTTTATGCTTCATTCAAAAATATATTGGAAGGAACAAATACTAAGTCATGATAAGATAGTCGATTTCTAGTCTTTATATAGAGTGTGTTTTTGGCCCTTATTATAAATAGAAATAAGTGCAGAATACATATGTATGTATATGTGTAAATATATATGCATTGTTGCAGTTAAAACAATCATTTTTTTTTAAAGATAAAAGACTTTCTCTGTCACCCAGGCCAGAGTGCGGTGGTGTGATCATTGCTCACTGTAACCTTGAACTCCGGGGCTCAAGACATTCTTCTGCCTCAGCCTCCTAAGTAGAATGTTTTTCCACACATATACTCGGTAGGTGGTTTTTGAATGAATAGATATGGAATATAGTTACTGACTTCTTTGTGCTCCATGGTCTATATAATATATTTTTATTGACTCCATATTGATTTTATTCAGTTAATGTTTATTAAGTGAGAGTTAGTACCCACCACAAAAGTGGGTGTGTATTCAGAAAAGAAATGTAATTTAAGTATACTATAAGAAAGTGATTGACAGTAGTGGGACACTGTCGGGGGATGGGGCATATAACACCAATAAGGGTACCCACACTTTATCTGTAAGATGTCATTTCTGTACCTAACCCTGAATTGTACCTCATATCTTTAAAATTAAATAAAAAGAAATATAATTTTAGCATTTCATTTACTAGCTTAAGTGCTATCATGTCAGATATGCATGTAGCTGTTAGATGCCATTTAAATATATAATAGCAGTCTATCTTGCATTACATCAATCATTTGTTTTATAGAAAAAAATATAGATTTTTTTCCTCCTTATGTCCACTTCAACTATACCTTTATCCTAAAAAGACAAGATTTTGTTTTCTCATAGTGGTAGATATGCTTTAGGGAGTGTTTAAGATTTATCCTATGGATTTCATTAATGAGATTATGGTAATGAAGTTTTAAGGCTTACCCACCTTATGTATGTGTATGATTTTATATTTGTGTAAATAAACATGAAAATAAACATATATTTATAAATAGAAATATAAAAGATGCTTGTATATATATAAACATACATAACTTATATATAATTCGTGTTCTGGCAAATGAATTTTTTTTTTAGGATCCATCTTATTTATTTATTTAAAAATTATTTTTTATTTTAAAGATGTGGGGTACAATTCAGGGTTAGGTATACAAATGTTGATTATGCAGGTAACCTTGTTGATGAGGTATGCCCCTCCTTCCCCTAGCAGTTTCCCTCAACTGCCAATCCCACCCTCCCTCCCTTGGCCATTTCCCACTACTGCCAATCCCTTTCTTATAGTATTATGATAATTGTTCAAGGTCCACTTATGAGTGAGAACATATGGTACTCTGTTCTCTGTTTCTGTGATAGGTCACTGAATATGATCAACTCTAAATCCATCATTTTTAACAAATATTTACTATCTTCAATCATGTTCCTTTCTTAGTGACTAACGCCAAATAATAGACAAAAGTTTATTAATCTTTATATCAACATA
>CAUYQG010178874.1:0-40877 GCA_963574415.1 Tarsius wallacei | reverse complement strand
AGATATGTATGTGCAGGTATCTTTTTGGTACAATGACTTGAGTTACTCCGGGTATATTCCAAATAGGGGAATTGCTGGGTCATATGGAAGGTCAATTTCTAGTTCTTTCAGAAATCTCCACACTGTCTTCCAAAGAGGTTGCACTATTTTGCATTCCTACCAGCAGTGTAGAAGTGTTCATCTCTGCATCCTCGCCATCATCTGTTGTTGTTTGTTTTATTAATGATGGCTATTCTTACTGGGGTTAGGTGGTACCTCCTTGTGGTTTTGATTTGCATTTCTCTGATGATTAGTGAGGCTGAGCACTTTTTCATGTGTCTGTTGCCTGCCTGTATATCTTCTTTTGAGAAGTGTCTATTCATGTCTCTTGCCCACTTTTTAATGGGGCTGTTTTTTTTCCTTTTGGCACGTTTGAGTTCCTTATAGATCCTAAATGTTAGGCCTTTGTCAGATATACAGGTGGGAAATATTTTTTCCCATTCTGTGGGCTGTCTCCCTGCTCTCTTGATGGTTTCTTTTGCTTTGCAGAAGCTTGTCAGTTTGATGAGGTCCCACTTGTCTATCTTATCTCTTATAATATGGGCACTTGGGGTTTTGATCAGGACTTGATTGCCAGTTCCAATTTCCATAAGGGTGTCTCCTGCATTTTCTAAGATTCTTATAGTTTGAGGTTTTATGTTTAGGTGTTTGATTCATTTAGAGTTAATTTTTGTGTATGGTGATAGGGTAGGGGTCCTATTTCGGTCTTCTGCATGTGATCAGCCAGTTTTCCCAGCACCATTTCCTGAATAGGTTCTTCTCTCTCCAGTAGTTGTTGCTGGAGGTTTTGCCACAGATGAGCTGGTTGAGAAATTGAAGCTTTGCTTCTGGAATTTCTATCCTGTTCCATTGGTCTGCATGCCTGTTCCTGTATCCAATACCAGGTTGTTTTGATTATTGCAGCCTTAGAGTAAAGTTTGAAGTCTGGAAGTGTAATACTTCCTTGCTTTCTTTAGTTAATTTTAGTGTGTCAACTTGACTAGGTTATGGTATGTCCACACATTTAGTCAAAGTATTCTGAGTGTGTCTATGAGAATGTTTCTGACCATCCTCACAGATACATTCAGAATAGTTAACATTTGAACTGGTACAGTGAGTAAAGCAGATTGCCCCCCTCCAATGTGGGTGAGCACCATCCAATCAAAGAAAGACCTAATTGAATGAAAAGGGACAAGTAAGAGGGAACTCATTCTACCTGACTATTTGAGCTGGGACATTGGTCATTTCTGGCCTTTGGACTTGGACTGAAACATCGGCTCTTCTTGAGTCTTTAACTTCCCAGCTTATGGACTGGAACTTACACCATTGACTCTCCTTGTTCTCAGGCCTTTAGACTCAGACTGAAACTACACATTGGCTGCCCTGGGTCTCCAGTTTGCTGACTGTAGATCTTGGGATTTCTCTTTCTCAGATTATGTCACATGTTCCATAATAGCATGAATCAATTTATAATCAATCATTTCCTCTCTTTCTCTCTGCACCCATATACCACCCCGCAACTCTATTAGTTCTGTTTCTCTGGAGGACCCCTGACTAATCCAAAGCATTTTCACAAATTAACACTTTGTTCTCACAGCAACTTTATAAAGTAGGTGTTACTATGACTCCCCATCTTAACAAGGAGAAAATGTACACACAGATATACTGAATAACTTGCCTGGTGTTACCCAGGCAGTCTAGCCCAGAGTCTATCACTCTGATAGTCTCTCATACAATTAATGCCTACTAAAAGAAAACTTAGACACCACAATAAAGAGAATAAAGACTGTCCATCATAACATAAATGTGTCAGACATCACTGGTGATCTTTCCAATAGTTAGTCCCTCCCTTTCTCTTGCTGCTAAAAGTCCTGATTTGGTTTAGGTATGGAAGGCCACAAAGTGCTCAGGAAAGGTAGATACCTCCCTTGCTCCCTGTGGCTGTATCATAATTGGTACAAGTTAATCCCGGTCATTCCATTCTTCTTACTGCCAATGATTAGGGTAAACATAGGACTCTGTTTTGGCTAATGATAGAAAAAGGGAAGACTGGTAAAAGGCTCTGGGAAAGATTTTACTCCTTGATAATAAAGGAGACAATTTGAGAAGAGAAGCCCTCCTTTTCTGTCATGAAAGGTGTTATGAGAGGATGTTTACAGCTTCTACTGCCATCTCAGACCCAGCAGCAAATCCAAGAGGATGGAAGAGAAGCAAATACAGCACCCAGTTGCTTAGTGAACCACACTGAACCAGCCTTCTTCCACCTGCCTTCTTCCTTTGTGTTTTGTGAAACAGTACGCGTAAAATAGTAATAATAATAGTATTTGCCTCACTAACCTGCTTGAACATTAAAAAGTATATTTTACAACTTCAAATTGAAAGCATCCCAATTGATACATCTTCTCATGTCATTAAGAGTACTCGGTAGGCCGGGCGTATTGGCTCACGCCTATGATCCCAGCTCTTTGGGAGGCAAAGGCGAGGGGATTGCCTGCGCTCAGGGGTTTGAGACCAGCCTGAGCAACATGGTGAGACCTCGTCTCTGCAACATGGTGAGACCTCGTCTCTACAATAAATCAAAAATTTATCCGGGTGTGGTGGCACATGCCTGTAGTTCCAGCTACTTGGAAGGCTGAAGCAGAAGGATCACCAGAGCCCAGCAGGCCAAGGCTGCGGTGGCCATGAGCATGCCACTGCTCTCCAGCCTGGGTGACAGAGTGAGACTCCAACTCAAAAAAAAAAAAAAAAAGCACTCTGTAACCACAATTTTACATGTACTATTATTTCCACAAATAAATAACTATATATGAATGAACTATTATTTAACTGAAACAAACCTGCTAGATCAATAGACCAAAAATTAAATGTAATTGTTGCTTTACATTTGTTGTGTTATTTGAATAGTGAGGTTTAGCATCTTCTAAACATTTATTTTCCAGCTATCCATTTGAATTTTTTTTAGAAGGAGCACATCTGTAAAACCAAGCTGTGCTTAACTGTTATATTTCCCCCAGATACTCTAGCCATTATAAGCTTTCAAAACTATGCTTTCACAATAACAAACCATAAAAGTCAAGTGAACCATGGTCCTAAATTAGCAACAAACTTTTCTTTAGCATATGCTAGGGGTTACTAGACACTCATGGTAAGTCTTATGATGCTATAGCATTGCCTAATTTTAAATAAACATTTGAAGACTCTGAAGCAGTATTTAACTCTTCTTATTCTCGATGTGCCCAGGCTTGACAATATAGGCACATGGCTCTTGCTTCAGAACCTTTGGAACCCAGGAGATTTAGAAGAGAATTTTGCTGTCTCTCACAGAAACCACAGAATCTCTGCAACCATCTGGGACTCGCTTTGTTTCAAGACAAAGATCCTCTTGGTGGGTTTTTATAGTCTCATTTTCAACTAAAAGGCCTGTTAAATAGGCTTTCAATTTTGATAAAAAGAAAATTCTTAAAAGTTGCCAGGGAGGGAAGGCCACTTAGATGAAGGGAAATCCAAAATGGCCACTTACCGGCATGGTGCCCTTTCAGGGCTGCTCCTGTGCAGGCTTCAGGAGAGCTATGTCTGCTTTTCTTCAAAGTGGCAAAACTTACAGGGCCTTTATTTTGAAAATTATGGTTGGAATTTCAAGATTAATTTATCAGTTGAAGACAGCTACTTAATTTTTTAAAATGTAGGGTTTCTCTTTAATACACATTTCCAGGTTTCACACTAATTCCCCTCCTTCCATAAAGCCACAAAGATGTGTATGGAAGATTTCCACATATGATTTTACTTAGCAGGTTTCAGAACTCTTATTAGATCAGTGCCAAGGAGAATACTGATATTAAAGAATAACTCCAGAGCACCAGATGCACTGGAAAATGATATCTTAACCATGATTAAAAGTATATGTATGAGAATACAACTATACTTACATATGTACATACATTTGAGTTTCTAGAGTGATGAAGGTTTCCTCAACAAAGGGATGAGAAACATGGATGCAAATATGTGTACATGAATATGTACAATGTACAAAGTTCCTGAGAAATTTTCTATGTGGTCAATTTTCATTCAGTTGGGGGAATGAGAGGGGTATAGGAAAGGCAGAGTGCAGATAACCCAACATCCATGTTTAGCAAACTCCATTATCCAGAGGCATATTAATATGGTTAAGGTACATCAGGGATCTGCATGCACTCAGCTCCCCAGAAAGGCCTTGGTAATTAGGCAGCTGTGGTTTATTGCAAATTTCCAGGCCCAGGTGGGGTAGAAGGAAAGAAGCCAAGATGTGAGGGAGTTGAGAATCCAGAAAACTCTTCTGAAGCTTGGTTCCTTTCTTCCTTTCTAACCTCGCCAATTGAGGAAATCCTGTCTCTGATGTACTTTAATCTGGATGCTAGATAAATTACTCTCACAAAAGAAATTTAAACTCAACTGAAGAAGACATTTAAAACTTTTGCTTGTGTTTATGTGTATATCTATAAGTGGTGGAGAGGGCAGGGGTGGGGAGAGAAGTAAAACAGAATTTTTTAGAAATGTATTTTTCAAATGACCAACATTTTGGTTATTTGGTATACTGTTGCAATGTGTCATATCTGCGCAGGCACATTGTATATGTTAATCTATTCCTGAAATTTAACATCATTCCTTATGATACATAGTATTTATACAAGAATGACGCTATTGTAGTAACACAAAAAAGTCCAACTAGTGTTACTCAAGCCTGAGAACATTTCAGGATAATTGTAACTAAAGTGTACTGGGCTATGGCAGTGGGACAGGCATTTTGGAAGCACTTTTTTTTTTTTTTTTTTTTGAGTTGGAGTCTCACTCTGTCGCCCAGACTGGAGTACAGTGGCCGCTCCCGGCCACCGCAGCCTCGACCTGCTGGGCTCCGGCGATCCTCCCGCCTCAGCCTTCCGAGTAGCTGGAACTACAGGCGCGCGCTACCACGCCTGGCTAATTTTTTGATTTATTGTAGAGATGAGGCCTTGCTTGCCCAGGCGGGTCTCGAACCCGTGGGCTCAGGCAATCCACTCGCCTCAGCCTCCCAAAGCGCGGGATTACAGGCTGAGCTACCGAGCCCGGGTTGCACTTTTTTTTAATTAAAATTTTTTTATTTTTATTTTAAAGATGTGGAGTACAATTCAGGATTAGATATACAAGTGGTCATCATTAGGTAAAGTTTGGGCCTCCCTTTGGTTCCTACTTTGCATGGTTTGAGATCAGGTATGCTTACTGATGTTTTGTGCCTCCCTCCCCTGGTAGTTTCTGGCTGCAGCCAATCCCTTTCTTATAGTATTATGGTAAATGCTCAGGGTCTGCTTATGAGTGAGTTGTAAGCACTTTATCCACACAAACTCGTTTAATCTTTACACTAACTTCCTGAGGAAGGCACTATTACTATCCTCATTTTACAGGTGAGGAAGGTGATTCACAAAGAGATTAAATAACTTGCTGAAGATCACACAACTAGCTAGGGTATAAAGTCAGGTTGCCTATGATCTTAACCACCAGGAAACACCATTAAAACCATTTCACTATGGAGAGACCCTGCTATTTCACTAATTGGTAAATGTTCTAACAATCACATGCAAAATAATTGAACCACCTGGGAAGGTTCAAACTGGGGTTGTGGTAGTCAAAGTATAATCCCTGGACCAATGGCATCAGTATTGCCTGGGAACTCGTTAGAAATGCAAACTAAAGGCCACACCCAGTCTGAAATTCTGGGAGTAGGGCCCAGATATCTGTTTTAACAAGCCCTCCAGGGAATTCTGATGCACACTCAAAGGAGAACTGCTGGCCTAAAGAGATGGAAACTAAGGAGTAACATGCTGGCTCCCCTCATGTTTTGAAGAGCTGTAATGTAAAGAAGAGGTGTTGTGAAGTCCTCACAAGTTGTTGTGTGCTTGTTGTATATGCCTCACAGTTCTAGGGGATGGTAAAAGCTGGGAGGCAATGATGAAATATTTTGGTACAAAATTAGGTCAAAACTTAGCTGGTGGTAGCCAACTAAGAAAGGGCTGCTGGGTGAGGGAAGAAGCCTCTCATTACCTGAACTATTCAGAGGCTGAATGACCATTTCTCAGACATGCAGGTGAATGGGAAGGTAGATAAGGCATTCTTGAAACCATGAGTGACAAAATTGGAAAAACCAGTATGTATTTATTGGGCAGATATTCACCGAGAGCAAATTCATGTAAGAGAGTTCTTAGGGAAGATGGGAGGCAGTGACACTACTTATTCTTTGACTCAAAGCTCACACCAGGAGGCCGGTCCCCTCATGAGTCCTTCAGTAAGACTCACCTGTCCCGTAGTTTGTTTATGATGTACTGTCTACTGGGAATGCTCTCTCTTAAGCAAATTTTACATATTTTCCAAAGCCCTTCATACTTACTGTCACTTGTATACAATGTTGGGTTTATATAAATTTGCACTTTAAGGGCAAAGATTGTGCGACAGACTTGGTGTCTTCCATTTTACCCTGTTCCACTGTGGGCAATTAAAATAAATATTCTAAGGAACGATCAGTTATTTGGGAAGACTCTTCCATGCTCCTTTTCTGAGACTCCTGTGCTAGATTTTTCTTTTCATTTCTTTGGCCCATAATAAGAAGAACATCAATTCAGCTCCCTGATTAGGTGCAGACCAAGAATGTATATGGTATGGGTCCTACTGTTCATCTCACCAGTTGCTTCCTGCTTACTCCTTGGCACACAGCAATAGAATAGCCCCTGCTGCTCAGCAGGGGAATCTCTCCTTTTCCAGGGACTGAGTGCTATTTCTATCATGTCCTCAGTTCACATAAGCTTTGGATAGATTGTTACAATCCAGATGCAGATGTATATGTTAAAACTCTTATGACAAATCCAGTTATTATGTGTGCAGTGAAGCCAGTTTTCAGATTTTAATACTTCCTTTTTTTCTTTCTATTCTTGTCATATGCTCCACGCTTGAAAACCATCTTTTGGAAAACCACATTTTCACATCTTAAGAACACACAAAAAAGTGTCAGATACTTTTTTTCCCTTTGCAGTCTTAGAACTTCAAAAACAGCCAAAAGGAAGTTTTATAAAATACGTAAAAATATGTGCTGAGAGCTGAGGTTTTATATGCCAAGAGTTAGGCTGCAGTGAATTTTTACTGCAGTTAATATTAACTCCTAGGAAAAGAAAAGCTTACTGGAGACCCAGGCCCACTCTGTCATGGGAGAGTATCACAACACTTCCTCACAGATCATTCTCATGCGAGAACCAACTCCTGGTTATCCACTGGTGGATTATCCAGAATCACCACCACCTTTGCTTCTTTTCCTTTTCAATAAAGGCCTTTTGGCTATTTCACAGCTCATTAGCACCTCCACCAGAAGGTAGGTGGTGACAGGGAGAAGAGGTGAAACTAAAATCAGTAAATTTTACTGCTCGTTAGCAGCTCTTGTAAAAGACCTGGGACAAGGGGTTTGAAGCCATCATCATCATCAGGATCATCGACAAGCTCTTATTAAACACTCGCATGGTAGTAGTAGGCTTTGCTAGGCAGAACCACTGTGACTTTTTAAGAAAATTATTACTTATTTGCATTTCTTTAAGTTTCATCTCCATTACATCAGATAATTAATAGTTGTCTGGGTCATAAACACAGTGAAACTTACCTGTTTTTGCACTCCATTGAGTTGCTGAACTTTGATGATGAGTGAAGCAGTTCGACCCTTGTACTGAATTGTTCTAATGAAAGTTCCGGCGTGGTCCACACTGAAAGGCTCTGACCAACGCCAGTTGCCCCAGCCTTCAATACAGATGTGTAACAGCTGGAGAGAAAAACAATAATCGTCATAATGCCAAGCGTGCCAACAAAAATCTAGTCCTAAAATGAAAGTCTCATTGCTGGAAAACCTTTCTATTTGTAATATTTAGCATCTGTTTTCTTTCTAACCTGCATTATTCATCCACTTCCAGCTTATTCCACCAGGCTAAGAATAGCAAATATGCCACGTAGAGTCAACATGGTTTTCCAGATCATATTTTAAACCTGTTTAAAAATAACTGTCCTATCGAATGGTGAAAAGCCTGCTGAACATTTGAGAAAAGACCATTCCATTCATCTGGAGGACAAGAAGGTTGAAATGTGAGATCAAAGAACCTTGGTCTTGGCTGATAGTTTATTCCTTCTTATGGCTAGACAGTAATTAAAGTTAAATCTGGTTTGTGGTATTTTTGACCCTAGATTGCCGTTACTTATTTTTTCTTTTGATAAAGGACAAGATAGCAATTTGAAGATGCAGTTTGTTTAATATACTCTCCTTATGAGATCATATACATATCAAATTAGAAATACCTTCAACATTTTAAATGTAATAGAAAATATATTTGGTCTTTCTTTTTTTCACTATGTATTTATTGTAACTTTTACCAAATGGGTCTCCTGATATATATTTATATTTATTCATATAATATTTCCACTTATGGTCATATTTGGGTTTGTTTTGTGGCCATTCAAATATGTCTTATTTCTACTCCTACCCACTAACTGCAGCTAAGAAAATCAGTTTAACTACATGAGTATTAAAAAAAAAAAACACATAATAATTAGTACTTCTTTAGGAAACAGGCTTAGATGAAAATAAACAATGTTCTACGATTTGTAAGTACAAGGAAAGAAAACAGATTTCTTATTTTTATTTCATTGGCTTTAAGGGGTACAAATGATTTTTGGTTACGTGGATGCCTTGTACAGTGTCGAGGAAGCCTGTGCTTTAAGTGTATTCTCTAGCCCCACCTGTGCATTCTGTACCTGACAGGTGATTTTTCATTCCATACCTCCCTCCTGCCTTCCCCTTTCTGAGTCTTTAATGTCCATTATGCCGGAAAATTGATGTTAAAAAATTATATGGGCCAGGTGCGGTGGCTCAGCCTATAAGCCCAGTACTTTGGGAGCACTCAGGATCGCCTGAGCCCAAGGGTTCGAGACCAGCCTGGGCAACTTGGTGAGACCTCGTCTCTACAATAAATCACAAAAACCAGTTGGGTGTGGTGGCGTGCATCTGCAGTTTCAGCTACTTGGAAGACTGAAGCAGAAGGATCGCCTAAGCCCAGCAGGTCGAGGCTGTGGTGGCCATGAGCGTGCCACTGCACTCCAATCTAGAATTTTTTTAACAGTAGGCCAAACATTACAAATATTTAATTGATTATGCATGTGGGGAGAAGTGTTATAAATGTTCTTCTCCCACTTAACTTGGGACTCCAACTCAAAAAAAAAATTATATGATACACAATTTAAATTCTTCTCTCACATCACATATAAATATTTTTAACAGTGCTAACCAAAGATGAATCTCATGAAACACTTCGAATTAACACACTGAATAAAACTTTGAAAAAAATCCTGTAAAAGCTATCATAATAGGCCCTTACAATAAATACACTGATTTACATGGGAATTGCTAAAATAATAAAAGTCTTGAGCGAAGCAAATTATTTTTTAGTTTCAGCCCTAGAAGGAACCCCAATAACATGCTTAAGCTTTAAAAGTTTTGATGAATGATTAAGGTGGGGCTTTTTAAATTTTTAAATATCTGAATAAAGTATTTTAAGAAAATTTCCTAATTCATCTCCCTGCTTTTAATATGGCCCCACTCCAGTTCTTGCTCCACACAACTGCCAGTGATCCTGTGAAATCAAAAGGCTACTGGTCAGGTGACTTCTAAAAAAGAAGGCTAACAGCTAAGAAAAAAAATCCTGGACAGCAAATAACTTTAGGGAAAATATGGTCTTATATACACTCTGCAACATAAAAGTACCAGGGTATCTTTGATGTTTAAATATTGGTTACAGGGAAAAAAGGAAAAACAATAGCAGTGTTTGGAACCATTTCAGTTTTTTATAGCAGCAATTGGGAATCAAGCTCAGGGCACACACAAAACTAAAAGAAACAAGAAAGTTGTTTTCTTTGGAGAGACTAGTAGCTGGAGATGACAAAAAAATAATGAGGCAAGGTACTTAAGGTCAAGCTCAACTATATTTTTCCTGAACATTTCATAGACTCTAGAGAAAGTTTTAATATACAAAATGTAAGTTTAAGTGAGGAGTGTTCACATTTGCATATTAACTCAGTTTTAGATAGCTGCTCACTCTATATACACAGCTTGTAAGGACTCAGTGTCACCAAGGAATATGCTGTCAGAGTTTGCTTGGCAGGTATTTGTTCTTTGAATGTTGGCACAGATATTTTATTTGAATTATGAAAACTCAAATACATTTGGATTTAGTTCACAGAAAAGTTAAGTGGGAGAAAAACATTTATAACACTTCTCCCCACATGCATCATCAATTAAATATTTGTAATGTTTGGCCTACTGTTAAGAAAATATCCAAATATCACTGGCAATTAGATGCATATAATTCATTAAGAAAAGAACTACACTCTTGAGAGAGAAATCTACAAAAAGCAATTCAGGAGGCCCAAGAGCGTGTTAGTCCTCCTTCCGATAGTGTGATTGCCACTGCCTGGGAACCTGTGGCATGAGATTTGGCATTGGATGGCAGTGCTCAGATACCCACAGACACCAAGTCAGGCTGGGAAGCTTTGTTCTTGCTGGATCCACTGACTAAATTTCACCGTAACAGATGCTGAAAATCTCCATTTAGTAACAAATTCTTGTATATTTTTATTTCTATACAGAAGGAAGTATGAAATCAGGCACAAAAATGTGAGATTTGCATTGGACTACCTGCTTTTAATGAGATTTCTTTATAGCATTCATCCAATGCATTTTTATTACTCAGGTACTATAAGGAAGGCAATGTGCTAGACATAATGGAGGAAAGTGGGAGGAAGAGATGTGTTCTTTGCCTCACAAAGAGCTTATTATAATCTTACAGGGAAATTAAGGCAAGAGCAAATATCTAATAGGAAAGCAGGAGATGTAAAAAGTGCTACAATAGTCCAGATAAAGGAAGGTCTGCCTCAGGGTGCTGTGATTAAGAGTACATCAGGATTTAATTTGCATTTCTCTGGTGACTGGTGATGATGAGCATTATTTTATTTATTTATTTATTTTGAGTTGGAGTCTCACTCTGTTGCCCAGACTGGAGTGCAGTGGCCACTCCTGGCCACCGCAGCCTCGACCTGCTGGGCTCCGGTGATCCTTCTGCCT
This sequence comes from Tarsius wallacei, assembly GCA_963574415.1. Lineage (NCBI taxonomy): Eukaryota > Metazoa > Chordata > Mammalia > Primates > Tarsiidae > Tarsius > Tarsius wallacei. The sequence continues at coordinate 29,710 of CAUYQG010178874.1, read as the reverse complement.
CAGCCTTCCAAGTAGCTGGAACTACAGGCGCGCACTACCACGCCCGGCTAATTTTTTTTTTTTGATTTATTGTAGATGAGATCTCGCCAATTAGCCCAGGCGGGTCTCAAACCCGCAGGCTCAGGCAATCCACTCACCTCAGCCTCCCAAAGGCGCAGGATTACAGGCTGAGCCACTGAGCCCGGCGAGCATTATTAATATATGTTTTTTAGCTACTTGTATGTCTTCTTTTGTTCATGTCTTTTATCCACTTAAAAAAAATTATTTATTATAAAGATGTAGGGTACAATTAAGGGTTAGGTATATAAACACCGATCATGCAGGCACCTTTGTTGATGAGGTATGCCCCTCGCTCCCCTTATCCACTTTTTAATGGAGTTATTATTATTTTTTTAGTTGAGGGGTTTTGCTTTTTTGCCCATGCTAGAGTTCAGTGGCATAGTCATGGCTTACTGCAGCCACCAACTCCAGGGCTCAAGTGATTCCCCCTGCCTTAGCCTCCCGAGTATATAGGTCCATGACCCAATACCGGCTATTATTTTATTTTTTTTGTGGAGAGGAGGTCTCACTATGTTGCCTAGACTGGTCTCAAACTCATGGGCTCAAGCAATCTTTCTCCTTTGGCCTCCCAAAGTGCTGGGATTACAGGTGTGAGCTACCGTGCCCAGGATAGTCTTTTTCTTGTTGAGTTGTTTGAGCGATGATGTGTAGAAAAGGGAATGCTTATACACTGTTGGTGGGAAAGTAAATTAGTATAACCGCTATGGAAAACAGTATGGTGATGTCTCAAAGAACTAGAAATAAACTACCATTTGTCCCAGCAATTCCATTACCGGGTATCTGCTGAAAGGAAAAGAAATCACTATATCAAAAACATATCTTGCATGCATCTGTTTATTTACTATTCACAGTAACAAAGTCATGGAATCAGCCTAAATGTCCATCAACAGATGACTGAATAAAGAAAATGGACACACACACACGTGTATATACACATGCACCGTGGAACACTACACGGTCATAAAAAATAATGAGATTATGCCTTTTGCAGAAATGTGGATGGAGCTGGAGGCCATTATCCTTAGTGAACTAACTCAGAAACAGAAAATCTGATACCACATGTTCTCATTTTTAAGTGGGAGCTAAACGGTGGGTACACATGGACATACAGAAGGAAATAAAAGACACTGGGAACTTCAAAAAGGGGAAGGGTGGGAGAGTGAGGATTGAAAATTATCTCTTGGGTATAATGTTCACTATTAGGAGGAGGGGTATACTAGAAGGCCAAACCCCACTATTATGTAACATATCCATGTAACAAACCAGCACATGCACCTCCTGAATCTATTAAAAATAATACAATATAATAAAAAAATAAAAATAAGGAAAACTTCAGGAAGCAGCTGGGCCTCAGAGTTTGGGTAGGATTCCAACTGGCAAAGATGACAGTTCATTCCCAGGCCAAAAAGACGGCTTGGGGCAAAGTTGATAGTCTCAACTGGCCAGAGAAAAAGGAACATGAAAAAAAAGGGGACAAGGTCAGACAGGTAGGTTGATCTAGATTGTGGCCAGTGTGATTCACTAAACTAAGGAATTTGCACCTTATTCAGGAATTGGCGAGTGATCACTGATGCTTTCCAGATAGGTAAGCAACATGCTGGCAGAAGAGTAAGGGTGGTGTGGAGATGCAGGAAATCGAGATGAGAGGCAACATGGGCCAGATTACGGGGGAGGGGAAAGCAACGGGCTTTATAAAACAATAACCACCCTTTTTATGGGCAGCCCAAGGCATTTTTTTGTTCTCTTATCAATTTGGAAATTTCCTTTCACCTCTTTTCTATTAAGAGTTTTCCTTACTGACTCACTTCCTCTACCATCTTTCCATCTATTCAGGCTTTTCATTCTTTTTGGCCTACTTAGCTAGTGTCTAATATTTTCCATCGGGGGGGAAAAGTCAAACAGGAACCACTCTTGTTGAAAGTTTTCAATGACAACTGAAACTAAGCAATAAGGCAGGTTGTACAGTGGCCACACTCGTTGGAAGTTCCCAAGGGGTTACATTTTCTTTTTTTTCCAGCAGACCCTAGTGCTGTGCTGGCAGCCAGACTAAATTCATACTTTTTCCATTGAAGACTTCAGATGGGAGCATATACAGCTTTCAACTCTTTTTTTTTTTTTCTATACAAAACAAAACCTAAAACAGAATTACTGATCAGGGAATTTGGGATCAGCTCTGAGGACCACCCACAGTCATGTCCAAAGGGAAATTCCTGAATTGATATATTTAGGAGGAAAGAAAAATAAGATAAAATCTAGGAAAACAGAGTACACCAAGGAAGAGAGAGAAAAAAAAACAAAACAAAACAGTAGATGCTTAAGTGAAAATTTAAAATTATATCTTAAAATGTAAATGATAAAGGTACTGGATTTTTTTGGTGAATTTACATATTTCACTATTCACTTAAAAATTGTTGTCAAGATTTTTTCCTAAGTAATCACAAATTAAAAATTTGTCTTCAGACTCATTTGTGTATTTTTTTTTGTATTTTATAATAACTGACCCTACAGTAAAATGTAATGCTCTAGAAAGAAGCTAAAGATTTAAACAACTTCAAAAAATTTCCTAATCGTATTTATTGTAGAAATTTTAATCTGAAAAAATTAACATGTAATCCAAGTGAAATAAACTACTGAATATATCTATTAGAATATGTTTTTGTATAATATATTTATTAGTATGTAACAAAATATAGGCACCATTTATTTTTTAAACTTCTAAACTCATCACTTAGGATATCCCAAGAGCCTAGTATATAGTAGACAATTAATATTTGTTGAATAAATAAATAAATTGAAATTAGTGAAAAATAACCAAAAGTAAGTATTCAAAAGTTTTAGTGGTGATATTTGTATATAAAATGGTATTATAAAATGAGTATGAAATCAACATATTTAGAAAAGTTTTCTATTTTGAATGATCTTCTAACACAGTAGATTTGTCTTACAGGGACAATTATATTAGAATAAACTACAAATCAATGTAATGCCTCAGATCCATAATTCAGACATTGCAGTGTCAATATTAAAACATCAAGTAGACCCAAAATTGATGTAATAGGTGAGCATCAGGAGTAAAAATTAAGTGAAAATACTAACAGAAAAATCTTGTCTATCCAAAATAATATCTGGAAAGCAAATTAAACAGATCAAAGTTAAATCACTTATTTGAAATACATGAGTCTCAGCAGAACTGATAGTACATTTCACACTACTAAATTAGCATTAAAATGAAATATGTTGCTTTTTCAAGGCAGTGAATCCAAGGATGTTCAGAGTACCTAAAATAATGCTAAATACCAAGTATAAAAATTCTAGATGACAACTGATGCTTGGTGTCATCATGATTCAATAATGAAACTCTTAGGACCCTATGTATCCTTTCACATTTATAGAATACAGTCTCTAACCTAAGAGAATGATTAAGTGGAAACAAATAAAGTTGAATTATTTTTGGACTCTTTGATGCAGTTTATTTGGGTAGAGAAGAGGAGAAAGAAAGCTAAATTATGAAAGTCTTTCCAGATCCCTTTTAGAGGGTAATACAACAAAGGCTTCATTATCATAATACAAGTGTTGGGCAATTTACTCTTCCATAAAGTATATGTGCTGTAGGTTTCCCCTCAACGTTGCTTGAATTCATTGAAGGCTACAAATACTGTATACAATTAGCATGGAACAACCTCTTTTTTAGAGACAGGTCTTGCTCTGCCACCCAGACTGAAATGCTATGGTGCTATCATAGCTCACAGCAATCTCACTGCACCACACCCAGCCACAACCAATGTTTTGTGTGTGTCAGGTTTCTCTCTTTGTAGGAGGTTGTTTCACTTGGGAGGTCCAGGTGAAAGGATTGCTTGAGGCCAGTAGTTTGAGACCAGCCTGGGCAACACAGCAGGACACTGTCTACAAAAATTTAAAAAATAAAAAATTAGCTGGGCTTGGTGGCACAAGCCTATATTACCAACTACTTGGAAGGCTGAGGTAGGAAGATCGCTTGAGCCCAGGAGATTGAGGCTGCAGTGAGCCAGGATTATGCCATTGCACTCCAGCCTGGGTGACAAAACAAGACCCTGCCTCAAAAAAAAAAAAAAAAAAAAAAAAAGTTTGTCGGTAATCCTTGTAACAAAACTCTTTGTTGCAATACTCACTGACTCATCAGTTCGATGAAAGAATTTATCCTAAGTTTATCCTAAGGTAATAATTATAGATGTGTGCAAAGATTTATCTACATGTGTGTTTACTCCAGCACTGCTTTAATAGTAAAAATTTGGCAGTGCTAGAAAATTGGTCAAATAATATAAAGTAGGAAACAATTTATTATCCTTTATCAGACATTATGCACCAAGCACTGGGCTAAGTGCTTTTTATATATTGTCTTATTTATTCCTTAAAACAATTTTGTAAGGTAGATGTTTTTATTCCCTTTTACAGATGAAAAAACAAATGAAAGTACAAAGAGGCTGAGTGACTTCTTCAGAGCCACAGCCGGGGAGGAGAAGGTTTATAAGATTTGAACTGCGGTACACTTACTCAGAGCCTCTATTTATAACCAGACTTATAATGTAGAGCTCTCTCAAACTTTTGAAAACAATTGTATATGTATATCTTATTTTTATTTTTTTGAGTTGAAGTCTCACTCTGTGACCAGGCTGGAGTACAGTAGCATGATCACTGCTCACCACAGTCTCAACCTCCTGGGCTCAGGCGATGTTCCCACCTCAGCCTCCTGAATAGCTGGGACTCCAGGAATGTGCTATCAAGCCTAGATAATTTTTTCTTTTTGTAGATGCAAGGTCTTGCTGTATCACCTAGGCTGGTCTCTAACTCCTGGCTCAAGCAACGCTCCTGTCTCAGCCTCCCAAAGTGTTGGGATTAGAGTCATGAGCCACTGCACCCAGCCTGAAAACAGTTACGGCATGAAAAAATGTTAGCACTATCAGTTAACAATAGATTAACTTAAAAAAAAACACATTACAAAAAGGTATGTTCAGGGCATTCAGTTTTGTAAAATGAATGAACAAAACTATATATACTTATTCCTAAGGAAGAAAAAGGCTAGAAATATGTCAGAATGCTAACACTGGTTGTTTTGGGGTTGTGGAATAATGTTTTAGGTTTCCTTTTTTCTTGTGTTTTGTGTGCTTTCATGTAATTTCCAAATTTTATATTATAAATGTCTTATTTTGCAATCAGATCAAATTAATGTGATTAAAATTAAAAATGTCTAATAGAATACATACAAAGGCTGCATTTCAGTAAAAATAAATTACATATTTCTATTTTGAAAATTCAAATTCAACCCCTTGCAGGAAGTGCCCCCATATGTCATCGTCAAAGTGAAAACTTCCCTACTTGCTCTCTGGGCACTTTGCAAGAGGGAGACACATTCCTCAGTTCATCTCTGTAGACCTCACATCTCTTAGCACAGTCTGGCTAGCTATATTGCTATTTTGCATATTCATGTGATTCTTGCAGCAGTTTAATGTGATTATGTGACTTTTTCCCCCTAAGGCAATAGTATTTTTTTTCAATTTAGCAAATATTTTAAAGGCTCTATAGCTATTAAATGTTTATCATAAGCAAACTAACTGTGCTACACATGGTAGATACAGAAAAGGAGGAGGTACTTTACTTGGGCTGAAAATGCTTACAATATAGTGGAAAAACAGATATTCAACAAGAATAATTACACTGTAAAGTTTTATTAGAGACTAAGAAAAAAAATAAAAAAAGGACTCCAAAGATATCTTGCTTGGGGAATTTAAAAGTTTGACCAGAGGACATTATTTTACTTAACCCAAAAAATAACATGAAAAAGACATGCTGAAATAGAATAAAAGATGGCAGTATTAAGCCTGTAATCCCAGCACTTTGGGAGGCTGAAATGAGGAGATTGCCTGAGCCCATGGGTTTAAGAACAGCCTGGGCAACTTGGCGAGACCTCATCTCTACAATAAATCAAAAACTAGCCGGGCGTGGTAGCGTACGCCTGTAGTTCCAGCTACTTGGAAGGCTGAGGTGGAAGGATCTCCGGAGCCCAGCGGGTCGATGCTGAGGTGGCAGGGAGCGGCCACTGCACTCCAGTCTGGGTTATGGAGTGAGAACCCAACTAAAAAAAAAAAAAAAAAAGACAGTACTGTTATTTCTGATAAACAAAAGCAGGTGACAGCCTAACTTGCCATGTGACAACCAGGGATGGAATGGTCCTTTGTGTACAAAATTAATGTTTACAAAGCATACTGACTGCATTAAAAACAAAGACAAGTGATAAATGCAGCAAGCTATGACTTCAAAGTATTTGTGTAAGCAACTTCTGGTCATACTTCTTTTCAATAAAATTTGGAAAATCCACTTTATATTATCAACTAATCAACTTGCTTTCCATTAATAGTTTCGATCATAACCTAAACAGAGTCCCTGGATGTTGATTTTGGAAAGAAAAGAATTATATTGGAATAAAAAATTATTGTTTTAGGAGGTCAAATCTTGAGAGAAAGGGGGTGGAGGGAGAAAGGAAGGGAAAGAAAGGTGGGAGGGGGAGACACACACACACACACATACACACAGAAAAGAAATAGAGATAGGGAGACAGGCAGAGAGAGAGAGAGAGATCAGATCAGAAACAAGGAAGTTGAAGAGGCAGTGAACTCTCAGGTCAGTAACTGCTATTTCCTCTCCAAGCATCAATCATCAATAAACATCAGGGACTGATGAATGAGAGAGAATGAAACAAAGTAATTGACAAGAAAGTAATTGTTTGATTGTCTCAAATAATGTTTTCATATATTGCATCTATATTCTTCATAGCTTTAAAAGAGTGCATTGTGTCATTTCATTATATACTTTATAATAGCCATTTTAATTTCTATGGGTGAGTTAGGCTATCGAATGTCACACATTTCTAGCAAACATTAAGTCTTAATCAATGTTTCAACATATCTATAATCAAGTCATAGACCCTTTTTATTATTTTCACAAATAACTATAAACAGAACTCTAAATTCAGGAATTTATTTATGAGTTTTTATTGTTTAAGCATCAATCTCTTTCAATCTCTGGCTAAAATGTACATACTTAGAGGGAAATGACTTTAAGAAAAGTGAGGTCAATAGTAGTAGCACTTTTGATTTAAACTTCTACAAAGCAATGAGATGCTTAATGGGTATTCTTTGCTAAAAAAACTATCTAAATCTAAATAATCTAAATTAAGGAAAAGCAATTTACTACACAAAAACTTTTACAAAAATATTTAATAAGCAAATCTCATATATTAAAAATATTTAAAAATTTTATATATAACTTTTTGAACATTTCAGTTATTAAATTATAAATGCACAAAATAAAATATATGAAATAATATGCAGGCTTGTTTTAAAGAGGTCATTTCAACACTATACACTTCTATTGTTTTCATGTTTCTAAAAGGTGCAGGCTTCCCTATAGTTAAATGATACGTGACTGAAAAAACATAAGCTGTGATACTAATGGCTGCCTTAAGTCTGGAATTATGTGACAGTCTCTGAGCCTACTTACCCTTGATACCACAACAAAGGGTTGAAAAGTGAAAAGTCAAAGAACTTTGACACACATGTTTAATGCATATATACAGAAGAGGATGGTCTGACTATAAAATATGAAATAATTCACATTTTCTTTTCAAATAAAAAAAAACGTTCTCTGATTGCTTGAGTTGTACCAACAGCCAGGAGATTTTGGTGCTGGGTAGACACTCTTAACAAAATGATAGTCAATGGTTGTCATGTACTTGGTTGTATTCTTCAGTAGAAGAGTTAAGAGTATGTTAGAGGGAAATAATAAAGAATAATTTAGGTGAGCAGAGAAATGGAAGCCAACAAGATAAGAAACTAGAGAGGTCATCTGATAGTCATTCAGATTTGGATACTCTGAGTTTGTGAGTCAAATTGTCAGGTTATGTTTGTTCTTTTGAAAATCAATTTTGACTAAATATAAGTAACAGAGAAACCTACCTAAAGTTTGAATAAAAACTTTCTTTTACACTGCTCTCAACTGTAACATTTGCCATTCAACAAGATTTAGTTTAATGTAAAATAAAAGACATGCCAACATGCATCCTAAGAAAAGATCAAGTGATTTTATGCAATCTTTAATTTATTTTCAGTCATCATAGCAATTTAGTCAATTATAGTTATCTCTAATTTTTAATGAAAAGAAAAGAAGTCAACAGATGGACATAAAATAAATCCAAAATTTTTACAGTTATTTATTTTCATTTAACTAAACTGCCTTACCATACTAAGAAAACATTTTTGTAAAGGTTAAATAAAGTATTTCATGGCAACCACTGCTTCTTAGAGCCTGTATAACAAGAAATATGAGCCAGCCAAACTTGTGCAAGTTGGTTTTCTTTCCCAGTAAGGGAATGTGGTATCTAAGACCTTGTCCTAACTCATTTTATCCCCAAGTGTAAGTCAAGCAAGTCAAATATGAACTAATGCCTGAAGGGAAGTCCCTGACTCCAAAAGTATGGATTATTTCACATTTATCTTAAAATCTGCTCTCAGAGTTCTTAAAATTCACTAACTTGGCAAGTCAGGAATTATCATGAGAAATGAAATAATTTCATAACTATGAAGTCATCCAGCATTCCATGCATCTGACACTCACTGGGCTTGGCCATGTCTTGGGCATTATTCTGACCTTTAAATAATAAGTTCTTCAATATTCTGGAAATAATTTAAAAGCATGGAAACAATAAGTGCCACAGAATAATAGGTATGCCATTGTCTTTGAGTTAATGCTTTTGTTACACAGACTCATGGTAATAGGTTATGATTAAAGACAACCACGTTATATATGCTGAAATCCTTATAACATTCTTAATCAGTATTTCCCATTACTTAAAAATGGCAAAATACCATGCTTTAATGGTCCAGCTGCATTCTCTCTCTCCAAGTCCTTTGTATTAAAATTCACATTTAAAATCAGTTTGGTACAGGACCTTTATGTTTAGACATCAAGAATTCACATTTGCAGAACACTGGCTTGTGAAAAAGCTTTGAGTGTCTTGTAAAAAGCTTAAGGAATCTTCAGTATATTTTTCTCCAAAGCTATATTTCAATATCTAAAATTTATTGCCAGGGGAGGGACAGAGAGACCATTAGCAGCACCAGCAGTCATTCCTCTGGGTGCTTCACAGCTGAAATAATCCCCAGTCATCCTCTTTCATGCAGGCTTGTAGAAAACTCCAGAAATCAGACCTGGGACTGAATCAAGTACCCCATCACAATCCTGTCTTTGCCATTTCTTGTGAAAGACTTTAAAAGTCCTGAAATAGGTCATGTTGTAAACTATCTTTACAAAGAAACTTTGAAATATACAGGAAAAAGAAAACTCAATCCTAAACTTCTGCCTCTGATTTAAATAGAATAAATGTATCTCCCAACAGAAAAAAATAAATTCTGAATATGCTCTATGCATTAAATACTTAATAACCACAACTGCTAGGGCCCTATTTACTTCAACTGGTGACTTTAAAAGGCACTATAAGCTCCCTCAGAGAATGTTAGTTTCCTGGAATCTCCGATGAAACTAAGAATATTTTAAGAGACAAAAGTGAAGGAACTGAGTCTACTGACTGCTTTTTTTTTTTTTTTTTTCCTGTTCCAGTTACTGCTTAAAACAGAAATAAAAATGCAGTTGGTGGTGAATGGACAGTAGTTTCTGGGTACTCAAATGGAGTCAATGTTTACAGAATATTTTGGATTAAAACTCTTGCCAGATGGTCCCAAGAAGTGTTTACCTTACTGTTGATTTTAGCTATCTTAATGTCAGCAACAATAAAAAGAAGCTTGTTACCGCCACTGGGGAGCAAAGGCGTAAAAAAATCCTTCCTCCCCAAACGGACTTTCTAGATACAGACAGCTGTGCCCTACACAACAATAAGGGTGATTCTGTAGATTTCTGGGAAACGATTTCTACAATTAGAGAAAGAGATCATATATGGCAAATTTAACTTATAAAGAAGTCTACTTTAAATGTATAATATTTACTGATTATTCTACATACTATAAGTTTACGATAAACAATAAAAATTTTCGTTGAATAAAGGTTAAACAAAAGTGTGATGAGGTAAACATGTGTGGGGGCCTGAAAGTTGGTCCCATTTGAAATACATTGCTAATCCCCTCCTGTAACATTTTCCAATTTTATGAGTTTTTATTAGAGACCATAGGAAGGCAAAAGGGTTAGGGATGGGAGAGGGCAACCAGTAGCTACTCTTAACTAAGAGTCCAGTTGATAGACAGCATATTGAGGCTTACATTTTGAGATCAGTGCCTTTGTGTGTGTGTATAGTATATATGAAAGCATCCAACATAATGCAAATAATAGTGTTTATAATTTTACTGTTATGAAAATAATTAAGATTTAAAATATTATGCTCTTGGGAAATGTCAGAAAAGTTATGAGAAATCCCAACACTTAATTATTTAGTGAATATTTATGACTGTCTTATTATGAACAAGATACAGGATTAGATGTTATGGTAACATCAATTTATTAAAGCCTCTTACTCCTTTTCTTCTCTTCACTCTCAGCAAATGTTTACTACAACTTCATCGGCGTTCACCCCATCCTCATTCTCTCCTTCCTATCTCAAAGTAGGATGAGGCTCTTGAGGTAAATTGTAAGTGACTGCAAATTCTCTGTATCAACTCTCATCAAGATCTGGTTCCTCACCCCTTGGATCTGGCTTAAACTTGTGACTTGCTCTACCTCATAGAATGTGGCAGAAGTGACGCTATTCTGAGCCTGGGTTCAAGAGGTCTTTCCATCTCTGCTCTTGTTCTCCTGGGACAGTGCTACTATGTGAAGAAGCCTGGCTAGCCTGCTGGTGAGTTCACATGGATGAGAACCAAGACACCTGGTCAATAGCCTGCTGACCACCTAATATGTGGGTGAGGCCATCCTAGACCACCCAGCCCCCACTGACCTCCTAGCTGACTTCAGCCTTCTGAGTGAGCCCAGGTAAGAAAAGCAGAATGCCTTAACTAGGTGCATCTAGATTTCTGACGATAGACTCGTGAGCTAATAAATGTTTTTTAAGTCACTTAGTTTGGGGATGGTTTATTAAACATTAAATATCTCGTATATACCTCTTCCCATCCAAGGTTAAACCTCCCACCCATGATTTGAATTCTTTCCTCTTTCCCCCTTCTGAGACCTTATGCCGTTAAGCATTCTCTTCTGTGCCATCAATCTCTCTGTTCTTTCTTTCTTCTCCTGTATGAATCTGCCTGAATTTCTTCCATTTAAAACTCTAGATCCTGCAGCTTTCTCTAGTTAACAACTAATTAAGATTTTAAAAAGCTTCATGGACATTCTTTATACCCAGTCCTAGCTAGGCACTGGTAGCAGGCCAAATTTATATCTCCAGGCCAGACTCTAAAAAAAATTTTTAGTTTACAGACTCTTTGTTTTTTGTTTTTGAGTTGTAGTCTCACTCTGTCGCCTAGACTAGAGTGCAGTGGCCGCTCTCGGCCACCGCAGTCTCGACCTGCTGGGCTCCGGCAATCCTTCCATCTCAGCCCTCCAAGTAGCTGGAACTACAGGCACGTGCTACCATGCCCGGCTGATTTTTTGATTTATTGTAGAGATGAGGTCTCACCAAGTTTCCCAGACGGGTCTCGAACCCGTGGGATCAGGCAATCCACTCACCTCAGCCTCCAAAGGCGCGGGATTACAAGCTGAGCCACCGAGCCCGGTAGTTACAGACTCTTAAATCCTATTTGCCTACTATTACACACCCACCTGGATGTTAGAAAGGGAAAAGGGAGAAAATGGAACACTTGGTTATAGAGAGCCAAGTTCTGTATTGGGTACTTTATAGATGTTTTTCATGGAATATTTACAGAAATCTCTAAATTTTGCAGATGAGGAAATTAAAGCTCCACGAAATGAAGAAAACATCCAATCTTGCATACAGCTACCAATCTTCCTCACCACTTTCTCTTCCCATTCATTTCTCAGCCCATCATAATCTGACTTGTATTCCTATCTCCCTATTTGAGCCATTGTATTGCCAAATACAATGATCTCTTCTTTTTCTTTTTCAGTTCTTGTCTCATTCAATCTTCTTATGACATCTGACAACACTGATAATTCTATCCCTCTAGATATTCTCTGTTGTTGGCTTTTAAAACACCATTATGACTGGGCTTTCCTGCAACATCTTGGCTTTCCTCATACCTATTATTCCCTCAACAGATCCCATTCCTCAGTCCAATCCTTAAATTCTCCTATTGGTCCTTATGCAAGCTCACCTCCAAGATAGCTCCAATGATCTTTGCCTCTTGTTATCTGTATCTTTGTGTAGTCCCCTCCACATTGAATAGGGCTGACCTGTGCAGTCACTAGAATATTACAAATATAACAGTGAATACTTTCAGAGGCCAGGTCATAAAAGGCACTGTGGCTTCTGCCTTGTTCTGTCTCAGATTATTTGATCTGGGAGACAGCAGCTGCCATGTCATGAGAATACACAAGCAACTCTATGGAGAGATTATTGTGGTGAGAGACTGAGTCCTCCTGCCAAAAGTCACGTGAGTGAGCTATTTTGGAAATGAATCTTCCAGTGCAATCAAAACTTCGGATGACTCCAGCTCTAGCTGACGTCTTGACTATATCCTGTCAGAAACTTGGAGACAGAACCACCTAGTTAGACCACTCCCCACATTCCTGACTAACAAAATTTAATATTAAATGTTTGTTGTTTTAGCAACTCATGTTTTGTGGGTAATTTGTTATACAGCAATAGGTGACTAACATAGGTTTTGGTATCTGTAAATGGGATGCTGCTGTTATGAAAACCTAAAATGTGAGAGAATCTTTGGAGCTGGGAAGTAAGTAAAAACTGGAAGCACTTGAGTGTTAGTGAATATATAAGGCACTTTAAAGAGATTATTAATAGAAACCCGAGGGCCTTAGAGGAGACTGCCAGTGAGGAAGTGAGAAAAATGTTATGGGAAATGGATGGAAAGGGGACTCCTGCTATATAGTGGGAGAAAGTTTTGCAACACTATCACCCGCAGTAACATGGAAAGTAGAAAATGTGCCTGATAAACTATGTGATCTAGCTAAGGAGATTTCCAGGCAGTGTTGAAGTGCCTCCTGGATTCTATCTGCTGCTTATATATATTAAAATCCGTGAGGAGAAATATAAGCTCAAGGAATGACTATTAGATAAAAAGGAGCCAAGACTTGCTAGTTTTGAACGTTCCTAGCTTTATCAGATGGCAAATAATGCTAAAGTCAAGAAATGGCTTCCAGGCAAAGATCAAATCTAGGACATGGCCAGGAAAGCTGGGTCTGGCAATAAAGCAAAGGGTATACTTGTAAAAATGCTTTGTTAAGACCTTAGAAAGATCTAAATTTGGTGCCTCAGAGAACTATTCAAACACAAGGGGTTCTAAGAAACTTAAGGGTAATATCCCTCTCAGCAGCGTCAGCACAATCTTAAAGCAGAGAAGGGCTTATTTATAAGAGATACTTGGGTGTGATTTTGTATAATATAGTGGACTTCAATAAGATTAATAAGAGGACCCACAAAGGTGTGAAATCATTATATGAGCAGAAACACTGCCAACTTAAACCGAAAGAGACAAAGACAATATAAAGTGAAAAAAGGCCTTTGAACCTCCAAAATTCTACCAGTGGAAAGCAGGCTGAGAAAACTATAAGATGCAAACAAAGGCTGTTTTTCATGGAAAAGGATGGATGACTCTGAGGCTGGAGCCAAGAGCCAAGAGTACAAAGCCACAAGCCATGGAGAATTATCCCAAGCAGCAGTAGTACTGAGTGCACATTAGGAAACTTCCAACATTTATCTCATCAGATTTCAGAATTTCTATGGACTAGCACTGTGTGTCTCCTCCTTTTGTGAATGAGAACGTCTTTAGCAGTTATCCTATGCCTATACCACCACTGTCCATTGTTCTGCAGCAACGGATAACTAATAAAGCCCTCTTCTCTTAGCACTCTCTCCTTGGGCATTCTTACTTATGCCCACTCCCAGCTAGGCACTGGTAATATGCCAAATTTATATTTCCAGGCCAGCCGTTTTTGCTTTTTCTTTTTAGCTCTAGACGCTTAGATCCAGTTTACCTACTACTACATGCCCACCTGGATGTTTAGTTAGAAAGGGAAAAGGGAGAAAATGGAACATTTGGTTATAGAGAGCCAAGTTCTGTACTAGGCACTTTATAAATGTTTTTCATGGAATATTTACAGTATTCTCTTAATTTTGCAGATGAGGAAATTAAAGCTCCAAGAAATGATGAAAACATCCAATCTTGCACACATTTACCAAAACTTGAGTGGAACATGGGTATTTACAGTTTCCAATTTGAGCTTTTTCTAATACATTAATCTTCCTGCCTTCTAAAGCAAAATAAAGCTTAATGTGTCCAAAATGAATTTTAAGATTACTCCATTGTGCTCCCATATCCTGCCCCATTATCTGTCTCTAAAACATTGTCCTTCTACTCTGTTCCCTGTCTTGACCAATAGCAACACTACCAACATGTCACCTAAGTCTGAAACGTCAGAGTCCAACCAGACCCTTCCCTATGTGATCAATCACCAAATCCTGGAGATTTTATCCTAAATATCTCCCAAACAGACCTCTGTCAATTTAAACTTTCCCTCAGCAATATAAAGGTGCTGTTTCACTGTCTCCTAGCCTCCATGGTATCTGAAGAGAAGTCCATTGTACTTTGATTGTTGTCCCCCTACAGGTAATGTGTTGTTTTCTTCTGGCTGCATTCACATTTTCTCTTTATCTTTGGTTTTGGTAGTTTCATAATAATGTGCCTGGGTATGAATTCTTCTGAATTTATCCTGTTTGGAGTTTTCTGAGCTTTTTAGGTCTATAAATTTCTATCTTTCACAGAATTTGGAAATTTTTCTTTAATTTTTTTTGCCCAGTACTCTTTTTTCTCTCACTCTGGAATTGCAATTACTTGTATATTAGACCATTTGAAAATGTCCCAGAGGTCCCTGAGGTTCTACTCATTTTGTTTGAATATTCTTTCTCTTTCTTCTTCAGATGAGATGATTTCTACTGATCTACCTTCAATTTTACCTGCTTTTTCCTTCTGTCACATATTATATTTCTATTGCTGTAGAGGTTGGTCCAGTAGACAGTAGTGGAGACAGCACACCAAGATGCACCAGGGAGATATATAGAGAGCATGTCAAGATACCACGGTAAAGGGAATTTGTGTTTTGCTCAAGCATAAAAATCACATACCATGCCAAAGAGATGTGTGCTGGTGCTCTGGCCTTTAGAGTAGTAGTGGTGGGGAATCCCTGATCTGTAGGGTTGGCCAATTTTCATAGTGTAAATACTCCCACCGGAGCTGATTTCAAGCTGCCACCCATTTGAAGAATTTCTGAATATTTGTTGATTGGTTTTCACAAGCAGGTATGAGCCACCTCCAGCACACCACTGTTTGGAGAAAGTTATGTTCTAAAGAGCCTGGCAGTCATTTCAAGAACATATGTGGTGGGCAGCTTTAGACTAATGAAGTCTAGAGTAATGCCAGGATCACAGCTGCATTTTGGATTCTTCTGGTGTAGTTGAGAAGGCAGTCTAGAGGAGATTGAGAATACAGGTAGAGAGTAGTATGGGCAGTGCTGCATAGTCTGGGAGTGAAAGAGGTGGTAATAACTGAGCCAAGACAGAATAGAAGGCGTAAGTTGGTGTAGATGCCAAAGAAATGGATATTTCTGTGAATAAGCTATAAATTCTAAACATAACTTTTAAAAAAATGTTACCTGAAGACTCTAGAGACTAAACAAAAATGGCAGATTTTGGAGAGGAGTCAAAAGTTTGAGAAAGTAATCGACAGAGTCAGTTTCCCATTTTTTTGCGGCTTTGCTTTGAAGGCAACTGCCTTCATGGCAGTGCAGGGATGATCTATCTTCTTTCTGGCCCAAGGTACCAGAAGAAAAAGCCCAGACATCCAAGACTACGAGAGAGTGAGGAGAAAACCCTGGAAAAGCGAAAGCCATAAAATGGGAACATAATACACTTAAATTTGGCCCAACTGTTCAGCTAACCACTGAACCATACACATGCATGAGGCAAACTGAATACAACTTGTACTCGAGGCTTAAAGAACTGAACTATTCTGAGCTGCCACTCACCCAGGTGTGTGAATTTTCAGTTCAAGTCTAAACAAGTGAATTACCTGCTAAATAAAAACATTAACACTCTTTAGAGCAGTCGTAAGAGAATCCACAGCATAACATTTACAGTGTCCATAACGGAATCCAAAACTACTTGTCAGATAAGAGTCAAGGGAAAAAAAAAATTATTTGATTTCAAAGGAAAGACAACTAACAGATGCCATTCCAAAGATGACCCAGATGCTGGCGTTATCTGTGTCAAAAAAGGTAAAGGGATTTTATAGATGTAGTTAAGGTCCCAAATTAGTTGATTTTTAGGTAGTCAAAAGAGAGATAATCCTAATTTAATCAGATAAAAGCCTTAAAAGAGGGATTGGACCCTTTTGTGAGGAGAGAGAGGCACACAGACTCCTGCTGGCATTGAAGAAGCAAACTGCCTGTGAAGAAGAGGGTCATGTGGCAGTGGGCAGGAGTTGTGGGGGGAGAATGGTACTGGGGCAAGGTGCTTCAGGAAGCCTCCAGAACCCCAAGGTGGCTGCCTGCACCAGACAGTAAGAAGTTAAGGTCCTTATCTCATAGCCACAAAAAAATAAATTCTGCCAACAACTTAAGCGAGCTTGAGTAAATTCTTCCCAAGTCAAGCCTCCAGATAAGAATGCAACCAGCTGACACTTCATTTGGATTCTTGGGAGACCCTGAGCAGAGGACCCAGCTAAACTATGCATAGACTCTTGATCAATAGATGCTGTGAGAGACTTAATGTGTGTTGTTTTAAGCTCCTGGGCTCAAGCAATCCTCTTGCCTTGGCCACCCAAAGTGCTGTGATTATAGGCATGAGCCACCACGCCTGGCCTAAATAACACTAAAATTTAATACAAATATCCCTTCTGTCAGGAAGCCTTAACAGATTCCTATCCTCATGTTGGATTTGGAAACATTTTCTTTGGGTTCCCATTAAGATTTTGTCTATATCCAGATGCAATTGATTTTACTTCCTGATTCTCTGGCATTTCTTCCTTACGGCTAGTGTTTTCATTAGTCATCACTCATTTCTATCTGTTCCGAACTATAGCAATGATATCCTGTCTATAATAATTTGTTTACTTTTCTAACTCCTTCAATAGACAGTAAGTTCCTTCAAAGAATGTATATACACAACAAATCATAACAAACTGAAATTTACTAATTAAAAAATGAATGGGAGGGAGGGAGAATAAGCAGTTAGAGATGCATAATGGCAGACTGGAGAGCTTCTGAAAAGACTGAGTTAGGACTTGGATGTCAGAGAATTTTGATATTTTTTAACAAAGCATGAGGGAGTCTGTGACGGCTTTTGGTCAGGAAAGTGTGACCATCAAAGTATTTAGGAAAATTGCTTGAATTGTAGTCTGCAAGACAGATCAGAGTGGGGCAAAACTGTTAATTAAGAAAATAATTGAGAAAAACAATTGCAATAGTTCATAAGAGAAGTAAAAAAGAGAACCATTCTGACGTATTATTACACTTGTCACTATTCCAGTAAGCACTTGAAATACCTGTCTTTTAGTCTGTATGTGATTTTTTGGGGGGTTTTGCTTAACTTCTCTCTGATTTAATAATATTCGTCCCTTATTAAAAAGTTGAAAAGTACATAAAAATGTAAAAATATCACCTTAACCTACCACTCAGAGGCAATCACGGATAAGATTTTGCCATGTCTCTTTCCAGTATTTTTCTATGCACTTGCTCATATGCTGTTAAGATCATATTGTACATATAGAATTCTGTATTTTAGTTTTCTGACTTACATTATATGGTGTACTTCCCCCATCTTATGGAAAAATGTAACAGTCCCATAGTAGATAATGTTACAGATATAGATTCCTTAATTATTTCCTCAAAAGTGAACATTTTGGCACTTTAAATATTTTGCAATTAAACTATGATAAACATTTTTGTGTACAAGTTTTTGTTTTAATTTGCATTCTTTTCTGAGGGTAGATTATTAGTAGGAGATTACTGGGTCAAAGTCTAGAACATTTTATTAGCTTTGAAGTTTCTTACCTAATTGCTTTCTAGAAAGAAGTACCAATTCCATTTGCAACTTCAGTGTGTAAGAGTGTCTATTCATTGGCCCTTTCTAAACAAACTTTAACATGCGTGCATGCACAGAACACTTGAAGAATTTATCAGCTTTGCCAACACAGAATATTTCTTTGTCCCTCAAGTCTGTTTTTTACGTTTTTAAACTGTGACTGTGGCAACAAGGAATGTGCTCTTTCTCTAGATATATGTGTACACATGCATTACATAAACGAATTTGTAAACGCGGTAACTGAATAAGAATTACGGTCTAGTAAAGAAATTGGCAACTGACTGGAATTACTATAAGATAGGCAGATACTCAAAACCCACTGTTTTTCCTTTTAGACAACTGGAAAAATTATCAGATCTCATTTTAAAATGTTTTTCATACAAAAAGAACTGGAGAACTCTCTGTTATACACAATCAAGGCCTAGAGCAAGTGCAATAAAAATATTTTACTTTTATTTGGTGAGTATAGATTGATTATATGAGTTAGATTTAAACTGTTATCTGTCATTTCTCAATTTCTGAAACTTTGTATCAAGCTGACAACTGACAGGAGTACCATTTAGGTCAGAGTGAAAACAATAAAAAAAAAAATCATACCTTTAGTCTATTGTATTTTATAAATTGAGAGACCTTAAAGCAAGGGTTGGTGAACTGGGGCTCATAGGCCAAATTTGTCATGCTGCCTATTTTTGGATGGCATGCGAGCTAAGAATGGTTTCTATGTTTTTAAATGGTAGAAAAAGTCAAAAGAATAATCATAATAATATTTTATAATGTGTGAACATTCTACGAAGTTAAAATGTTATTGCTCATAAATAGTTTTATTAGTACACAGTCATACTCATTTGTTTATGTATCACCTTACTGCTTTTACATAGAGACTGTAAGATGTTGACAGCTTAAAATATTTTCTATCTGACCCTTTACAGCATAATTTTGCCAAACTCTGTCTTAAAGTAATATGGGATTTATGTTTTTGTCACTATGTCTGTTCAATGTGTATTTCCAGGATCCTTTGCTACTCATCAAAATGAATTCTCACCTTGTTACATTTGTTTTTTTTTTTTCAGATGCGCTCTCTCTATGTTGCCCAAACTGGTCTTGAACTCCTGGGCTCAAGTGATCTTCCTGGTTCAGCTTCCAGAGTAGGTGGAATTACAGGTAAACGCCACCATGCCTGGCTACATTTTGTATTTTTAAATATCTACCATTTTTCATGAGCTTATGAAACTTCTTTTACATTTATTTTGGAAAAATATTTTATTTTCTTTCCTTCCTTCTTTCTCTTTCTTTCTTTCTTTCTTTTTTAATCAGGGTCTCACTCTGTTGCCCAGGCTGGAGTGCAGTAGTACAATCACAGCTCACCGCAGCCTCGATCTTCTGGGCTCAAGTGATCCTTCCAACTCAGCCCCCTAAGTAGCTGGGACTACAGGCACATGCCACCATGCCTGACTGTTCTTGATTTTTGGTAGAGATGAGGTCTCACTATATTGTCCAGGCTGGTCTTGAACTCTTGGGATCAAGTAGTCCTCCCGCCTCAGTCTCCCAAAGCGCTAAGATTACAGTCATGAGCCAGTGTGCCTGGCCATATTTTATGACTTTCTATAGTTCTCTCTAGGGCCCATTTCCACCTACTTGATGGTTTGACTACTAAAAATAAGTCAGTTGGAATTCTGCAATTCTGAAAAAAATGCATAATCCATAAAGGCAATAATAGCAATAATATTGCTATTATTAATAGTGCTTTCTATTCACCAGAAAAGAGCATAGGCTCTTTGTGTATAGGCTGTTATACACAAATCCTAGTAGTTGGTGAAGATTTCACTATACCTGGTTTGGCTAAACTAAACAAACTTCCCTTGACTCTAAGCTACACATACTGCCTATTCAGGAGAAAGATTCCATAAACTCACACTTCTAGTCCCTAGATTCAACTCATCATAATGTGACTCAATTCTTTGAAGACCAATCTCTTGCTGATTATTGTTCTCATCCAACCTGATCTGAAGTCAACTGAATTATATTTAAGGGCCCTTTTGGTGGCATCTATGATTCTGTGCAGCTGAATATGTTTGATTATTCCCTAGGAAATAGTTTTGTTCTTCCTTTGTTTGTTTAGGCAAGAAATTGTTGCGAGATATCCAGAATGTTAAGTGATTCTGCCCCAGAGCATGTGTTAGAAACTATAAGGAGAGTTTTATGACTTTCAATTCTAAGAGGTTTTTCAGTTTGGATTTCCAGAATTGGTTGTGTTCATGCTTCTTCTCATCCTATTGGGACTTATTGTTGTTAGCAACCTCTTGTGTGGTTCTAAGGTATCCTGACCTCTTTGAAACCTCTCCAGGTGTAATTGCCACGTTCTTGATCTCTGCAATGTAAGCTGCATTGTTTAGTGGAGTTAAGTTCCATGAACTTTAGAAATCCTCCCTGAGACTATGAATTGACTAACACCCAAAGTAGCATAAACATGCAGATACAAATGTTCCTAAAACCCAGCTTGCTGGGCAATGCAGGATATGACTTGGAGTCTGGAAAAAGGAACATTTTGCTCACTTGTGCATCTATGACTAGGTCCAGGTGCAGTTGGAGACTAAGTGGCTAGTTTTTCTGATCCTCAGAGGTAACCTCTCATTAGAACACAGCAGAATTTGCAATTGTGAATGTAAGGAATTCCATAAAGACCCTCTGGGTCCATTAAGACCTCTGGCTTCAGAGAGTCCTATAAAACACACTTACTTTAGCATAACATAGATATAGTAAAGAGACACTGTTCCTTACAAATTTCATCTAGGCTTTAGCCAAAGAAGATTATAATGACTGCAGTTTGTCTTAAAATTTGCATCCAGAAGATGCAGTTACAAGTTTAAAAGAAAAAATAAAATTTATTAGATACCTGACTTACGTTTCCAGTTTGTCATTAAAAGGCTCCTATCATTTTTGATAATACTATTAACATTTTGCAAGCGTTCATATTTGGACTAAGAATCCCCCATTAGTCTAGCTTTAGATATGGCCTACTATACCAGTGATTTCCCAGGTCTTTTCTTAAAGCTTCACTGCTTGGCTCTTCTAACAGACAAATCATGCTGCCAAAGCGTAGGGGAGAGAGACAATATTGTGGAAATGGCACTATATCAAGAATCAAAAGATAAGGGATTCAATCCCAGTTCTACCACTACTCAACACTTCTATTTGTCTCCATTTCTCTAAAACAGGCATAACAAATAGTACAAACTACACAGCGATGCTGTGAAAACAAACTACAAAATAGGCCTTGAATAAGTACAAAAAGGTCTTGAAATAGTACACAGGAGCACAAATGTGAAAGGTGTATTGGTGACAGTGGGCGTCCTTTCGTCTTTCCTGTTGACCTCTTCTCCACCCAGAAACGATGTCTATAACATCAAGACTCCCGTACCCCACACTCCTGAGCCAGTTGTTCTTATGATCATCCTTTCCATCCTGGCTCCAGTGTCTAGGGAATCCTGAGGCTCACTAAGGGCTATGCTAGCTATACATCTTCAAATTCCTCTGCTTTAAGGCATACAGAATGGCATAATGAACATTGAAGACTCAGAAGAGGAAGGGTGGGGGAAGGGATGAAAAACCAGGTACAACGTGCAGAGGTAGGGATGGAGGGTTCACTTAAAACCCAGACGTCTTCGCCACTATACGATTCACCCAAGTAACAAAAAATCATTTGTTAAAACATTAGCTGGGCATGGTAGTGCACGCCTGTAGTTCCAGCTACTTGGAAGGCTGAGGCGGAAGGATTGCTGGAGCCCAGTAGGTCAATGCGAGGGTGGCTGTGAGTGTGCTACTGCACTCCAGCCTGGGCAACAGTGTTTGACTCTTAATAAAAAAAAAAAAAAAAAAAAAAATCATTAATCATTTGTACCCCCTAAAGCCACTGAAAAAAAAAAAAAATCCCTCTGCTTTGCTTTCTATTGGCTAAGGCCTGCAGCTTGCTGTGTGTATATGGGTAAAGTGACTACAGGTACTGTGTACAATCACATATTACTGCAGCTCCTCAGAGACTTCTTTCTGGCCACTAATAGTTCATTGCTGGGAATGCAATTACCATGGAAATTTTAGAAGATCTAAAAGGCTACATAACAAGTGTTAACATGGGTTATGTCTAGGTGTTTGGAATTAGAAGGTTTTTTTTGTTTTGTCCATATATTTGTATGCTCTCACTTTTGAGAGCATCCATAAGAAAAATAATTGAAAATGTTACCTAATTATGAAATAAGCAAACATCCTTTACCTATGTTACAAGGAGCAAACTACGTAAAAACTTTTAACACGGAAATTTTTAAAGAGAAAAATTTAGAAAATAAGGGCATATGATCACCCTAAAAATATGATTAAAGGGGCAGGAGGAGTGGGCAAAAAAAAAAAAGATGAAAATATCACACCTGATGAAAAATTTATGAAAGAACTTTTGTGAAAAAAAGATTTACATAGTTTTAATGTCTTGTCAGATTACTCTGAACTAAGTAAATATATTTAAATAAAAAATATGTCACTATATATACTTTTTCAAATTTTATACTAATACTATGGAAATCTGATGAAAAAGCAAGTAAAAAATCAGAGTCTAGCTACCCTCGGAAGAAGCCTTAGGATATAATGTATTCTGAAGCTGGTCTATAGACCAGATGGGAAAACTTGTTCTCTAATTGAATGACTTTCTTTTAATCACAAGCAGACAGTGGTTTCTTTATTACCCAGAGCCTTAGAAATACATTATTCTTGAGAGTACTTCCTAGGATTTCTTTTACTAACTTAAGACCACATCTTTGTATTTAATTCATTATCATCATATTATCCCTGTAGGGCACATATCTCTAATTATTCCCATCTAAAGTGACAGGAAAATGGAATTATACTACTTGGAAAACAGACACCCTTTGGTTTGTCTTTTCTCAGAGCTCCCTTGGGCATAGTTTGTCATCGTCCTCATTGTGTCAGAGATTGTGAGATGTCCTTGGAGGGCAGGGACCATGACCTACCTGTCTTTGAATTCCCAGTGCCTTACATGTGCCTGGTACAGAGTATGAATAAAGGAAAAATCTGAATAAATGAATGATAATGCCCAACGCATACTGCTTTCAGTATATCAAGTACTAGTCTAGTGCCGTGTAAGTATCAATTCATTTAGTCTTCACATCCCTATGATATAGGCACTATTTTTATCCCCATTTTACATTTGAGAAAACTGAAGAGCAGGAAGTAAGTGAAGGTTACACAAAGCCAGGATCCAAACCTGGTCCTAAGGTCATCCTCGTCATCACTGTACCCTGCTGCCCCACCAGCACCCGTGCTAAACAGGAAAACTCCATTCCAAGAGCAGCATGTGCTTCCATCTCTAAACACTTCTGGGTTTCCGTCAGATGTAGCTACACTGTGTGGTTCCTTGGGAGACTTAAAAAGGGAAATAACTGGACACAGGCATACGCATGAAGAATAAATGAATCTCCAACCTTAACAATTGCTGTTTGTAAGGCTGTTTCTCAAATACCTGTGGGGATTTGTGGGAGCGCCAGCTGTACTGGTGACTGTGGAGACTCGCCAGCAGAATATTTTCATCAGTATCCACCTGGCCAAACCGCAGTGTCTCCTGTGTGTCATTACAGATCACAAAATGGCTGAAGACCAACTCCTCTACCTCAGGGCATTTGTTCTGAAAGGAAAAGAATACGAAAGCCAACGTGTATCAGATTAATTGCAAGATGTTTGGCAGCTGTCTGCCCAGTGGCGATTGTTACAACACAGAAACCCTAAAAGATCTGTTGTCATTAGCTCTGGTATATAAAGTATTCTGTACTTCCAGGACAAGCACACAAAAAAATACCTTAAAGAGATCTTAAATGTTCCAAGAATGTGTTTTGATTTATACTCCTACAAAATAAATCATACACACAGAAGAGCAAAAGAACAATGAGATCCCTCAAACTTTTAACATTTCTTAAAGTGAATTAACATGTTACAAAGAGTGCTGTACTTGGGTAGTGCACGTTTTTGAGCAGAGTACTGGAGGCTAGAATTACCATGTTCCCAGCCTTCTAAACTCAACAATCAAGACCAATTACCAAAGCCACAGTTTGTACCCTACAGAAAGTAAGGATCATTTAGGTAAAACATCCCCAGATCCCTTAAGGGGGAGGGTGGATATGAGTGCGTGTAAATCTGCTCTGGGAGAGATGTAAATAAAACCATAACTTTCTCTCTATTGTTAAGAGGCTGAATATACAAAACAGATCAACTCCAGAGTCAGTGTAAGCCAAGTTGCAGTTTTCAAGATAAATAATGTTAGTTGGAAAACAGTTTTCAGTATCTGTTTCAGCTAATTGTCATCAGTCAGCTAATATCCTTCATTAATCAGAGAAAGCTCAGCAAATGAGCAATACATTTCTGTGTTGATACCTCCTTTCTCAAATTAATGGTGTCTTCACTGTTGCTGTTACCTCAAAGCGCTGGCAAAATGAAAAAGTATTTCTGTGTTTACTCTTTTATCACTTTGGTCAGGTTATGGCTTAAAAACAATAAACATGCTTTTGGTCAACTAAAAGAATAGCTAAATAAATAATTAACTTGAGAATATTAGAAAAAATCATAACTAGCTAATCAACTTACAGATAATGGGAGATAATACATAATTGATGCTTCTTTAGTTGGCCTCTAGTGCCTGGACCTAAATAATGTCAACATGCCACGCTCCATCATTTGCCCCTTTACTGAGGGGAGGGAGAGTAAACGGAGATTCAACTCAAGCTTAATGACTCAATGACTGGCAGGTACGAGGCCAGGGAGTCTACAGATGAATGTAGCTGGAATCCAACCTGGACCAAGACAGCTTGAACTTCATCAGGAGACAGACTCATCTTCGAAACAGAATCTATTCCTCGTTCATCCAGAATGCTCCTGAGGTGGGTGGGCAGTGCTCTATGCTGCGTGTGTTGAAGTGCCCTTGACATACCTCATTCTTCCCTTGATAACTTCTAAGCCCTCTATCATCCATCTATTTTTTTTGAGTTGGAGTCTCACTCTGATGTCCAGGTTGGAGTGCAGTGGCAAGCTCATGGCCACTCCAGCATCAACCTGCGGGGTTCCAGCGATCCTTCCACCTCAGCCTTCCAAGTAACTGGAACTACAGGTGCATGCTACTACACCTGGCTAATTTTTGATTTCTTATAGAGATGAGGTCTTGCCAAGTTGCCCAGGTTGGTGTCAAACCCACGGGCTCAGGCAATCTACTCGCCTTGGCCTCCCAAAATGCTGGTTACAGGCTGAGCCACTGAGCCCAGCCCATCCATCTATTCTTACTGAACTGAATCTTGCTTGACAGTCACGCTAATCACCAAAAGAGTTTCTGGCTAAGTGACCCCAAAGCACTTATAACCAACAATTACCTCTTGTCTACCATAATACTCTCTGCTGTGACTTTTAATCATTAGTGCTGATTTCAAAATTTACCTGCTGTTGGGTTTTGGATGTCTTGTCCTACCTGGCTACTGCCCAGGGCCCCAATTGCGTTTTGAGCTATTCTCCATTTGCTGGGGGCATTTGATCAGGACATTCCAGTTCTAACAGTCTTCTTCAGCTTCTCCAACACTACACTGGTTGCCTTTCAATTCATCCAATATGTCAAATGATTTCCTGCTTCAGAACTTTCTCTCTGCTTGGACCTCTTTTCCTCTACCTCTTGCCTGACCAATCTGTTTCTATTCAGCTTCCATGTTCCTGTTTTAAGATCAGTCCTCAGCAAAGCCTTCTGAGATCCTCCCCAGATCAAGTTAGGTTCCCCTATTCTATGCTCACATACCCTACTAGATGTCACTTTCAGAGCACTGGTTAATTGTACCATTATGAGTTTAATATTGTCTCCATGCTGCAACTCTATGCTGCAACTAGGTCTGTATTATTTACGATTTTATCTGCCAGTATCCAATATATTGCCCAGGCCACAGGGACCATAAATACTCAAACAAAGAAAAGAGTAGATTTAATATCTGAAGTGGGCTGGGCATGGTGGCTCAAGCCTATAATCCCAGCACTTTGGGAGGCCGAGGCGAGAGGATTGCCTGAGCCCAGGAGTTTGAGAACAGCCTGGGCAACTTGGTGAGACCTCGTCTCTACAATCAGTCAAAAAAATTAGCCAGGCATGGTAGCAGGTGCCTGAAGTTCTGGCTACTTGGAAGGCTTAGGCAGAAGGACACCTGAGCCCAGCAGGTTGACATTGGGGTGGCCTGTAAGCGAGCCACTGCACTCCAGCCTGGATGACAGAATGAGACTCTGACTCAAAAAAACCCAAAAAACTTAAGTTATCATTGTAATACATGTTCACTATACAAAAATAAGAAGATATAGGGGAGAGGGAGGGGAGAGAAAAATTAGAAAATATAGAAGGTATGGATTTAAAAAATCTTTAATTTTATGCTCATTGATAACTGCTTTTAGTAATTGGTCTTCAAGCAATCTTTTCTCTTATGAGTGTCCTGCCTGTTACTATTCTAGTCTATCCTAACCAATCCTATCTTATCTATTTATCTACAAACCTTTAATCAAACTGGAATCCTAGTGTATAATTAGTTTTAATGAGATTTTTCCACTTAGCATTATATAATCAACACAAACTGCTCTCCTTGTAAACATTTTTCTCTCCTTTCAGTCTAAAAGTACAGACATGAAGAAAGGGATATGATTCCAATCTCCCACTTAGTAACACATCCTGAGATTAAAATTCAGTTTTCATAATGAATTGGGATCAATCTGCTAGTAACACAAAGGTTAAGTTACCAGATGGCGCTTGAGTAGAAAAAAAAATCATATTACTTTCCTCATCTCTAAAAGCTGGCCCTTAATAAATGATGAAGGTTTTAGGAAAAAATGTAAATTAAAGAACACAAGGGGGTTGTTTACATTTTTCTAAAGGATACTCAAAGTCTTCAGGGAACAGTTTCTCTGTTGCTCCTTCATCTGTGGAGTTCATTATAACTGTAATAAGTTTAAGCATTTCTTGGAATGTTTTAAATTCTGTTATAGCTTAAAAAAGTTCATATGCATTTTATGTGACATAATATACTCTGAGCCTCAGAATGCTCAGTTGGAGTTATAATTAAATGATGTCTTATTCACATTTAAATCTTGTGGAGTGTTGTACAGGCATTTGCAATTAAAAAGAGATACCATTTTGGTGTAAAAGAACGCACATGAGTACAGCCTTTATAGTTTAAAAAACCCTTTAAATACTATTTTGTCCAAATCTGGGAAAACCAAAGAGAAATGTAAAACAAACTGCAATTGGGATTTTGAATCCCTAATTTGTTTTCACAAAACAGTCATCATTTATAAAAAAGAAAAGAAAATCTACAGCCAGAGAAATCAGACACTGATGAGGACTTCAGTTAATCTTGAACTCATGACCTAAAGGTGGAAGGCCAAATTGTTTCATGCTTTAACTGTCTGGTCCATCTACACTGGGTAAAAATGACTTGTCTCTGATATGAATCTAATAGAAAGTATGTGGAGAACTCAAATCACTTTGCCTGCTTATTAAATTCATATTTTTCCCTGGCAAGAATTATACTGTACGTGAGCATTACACACACAATAAAATCCAAGTTTGGGAAACTAAACTTCCCCTTTTAAAGGGGATAAACCACATTTAGAACATCTTAGAAACAATGAACTTAATAAACCTTTATAAGCCCACTTCAATGTCAAATGTCCTATAATTTCAAAATAGTGCACTTTCATATTTACTTTAGAATACACAGGGTTAGGTGCCTACCACATTAAAACTTGGTGGCAAGTACCCTTGACACGGGAGGAAACAAGAAAATTACAGCAACAATTACAGAAGTATATCCTCTCGTGGCTCATGTTAACATTGCCAAATCCCTGTATAAATCAGAACCAACTATTCATAGAATGTACCTGTCAGCAATATGCTACGTGACATATGGCTCTACTTAATCAAATATACAATTCCATTTTTTAAAAAAACTCAGAATATTCCTTCAAGGCACTGTGTTAGCCAGTCAGTCATTCACACTCTGATGTGGTTTAAAACATTTAAATATTTATGCACCATATTTTATTTATATGTATAGCTATGTCTGAAAGAATATTTTTACCCTGGGAGGAAAATGATATTTCTGAAGGCCATTTTGCAGTAGTTGCTACATATGCGTCCTCTTATAATGGCTCTGATACCAAGACAAAAATATCCTGGGCTTAAATGCTCTATCAATGACTCTTTTATATTTTCTAGGTTTGTTTTTTATTAAATGCATTGTTCAAAATATGACAAAAAAACAGAAATTGGAGCCATGGAGGTTTTTTTCACATGACTATTTGAACCAGCTGCAAAGATTTAGATCACACTAGCTCTTATTTTACGCATGTCCTTTGCAACAAGAAAACCATGGAATGCCCTTAAAAAAGATTTTAAAAATATAAAACAGATGTGTTATCTTCTTTCCTTCTGCTATTGTAGTGCCATGTTAGGTAATTAATTCCTTAGTCTTGTATAGGTCTTCATGCATATAAAGAAAATAGTTTATTCCCGTAAAAGATTTTAAGTAAGAGAACTAACCTTCCTACCCCAACACACACACACACAAATTACCCTGTTACTGAAAGAGGTCAGTGTGGAATGAAGTGTCCATTTCTCTTGGGGAGCCAGCTTTACACAAATGTATGTAACATATACAAAATGTGAGGAAATGTTTCAGCTTAAATAGCAACACAAACGTGATGGAAATACAATATAACACTGAAAATCAGTAATGGAAGCAGAAGTTATTTGTTCCTAAATAGCTGAACATACTATCATCCAAATGTTTCATGAAGTTATTTTTAGGCTAGTTGACTTGGAGAGATTTATCTTTTTGAATATTTCATTTATTATAGACTAATATTTCATCTCATTTTTGATATGACTAATTTCTGATAAGAGATAAAAGTAAAAAGTTATTTAAAAAATCAAAAGTCTCTGATTAAAAAAACTAAGCCAGACTCGGTGGCTCAGCCTGAAATCCCACGCCCTGGGAGGCTGAGGTGAGTGGATTGCCTGAGCCCGTGGGTTCGAGACCCGCCTGGGCAACTTGATGAGACCTCATCTCTATAATAAATCAAAAAATTAGCTGGGCGTGGTAGCGAGCGTCTGTAGTTCCAGCTACTTGGAAGGCTGAGGCGGAAGGATCGCCGGAGCCCAGCAGGTCGAGGTTGTGGTGGCCGGGAGCGGCCACTGCACTCCAGTCTGGGTGACAGAGTGAGACTCCAACTCAAAAAAAAAAAAAAAATCTATTATCCATTGCTTTTCAGTGTCTCAAAAAGGCAGAATGATAGTAGTGGAAAAGATTAAGACTATACTGTGCTCATATATTTCATCTCACT